>JZKD02S0441763.1:0-17650 GCA_000966675.3 Picea glauca | reverse complement strand
TGGGACCTTGTGGACAGTTTCTTCTTGGCATTTAATATTTCCTTCATCCCCAGAGAGGAGAACACCCTAGCAGATTCCTTGGCTGCATCGGCTAGCAATTTCAAAGTGCCTCTGCCGCCCAAATTTAGATATGATGTGGAGGTTAAATACAGACCCTCCATACCTGACAACGTCAAGCATTGGAAGGTATTCGAAGATGATCTTGAGGTTAATAGGTTCTTAGAGATTGTTGATGAATTTTCAGAAATACACATAGACCAAGAGGCCGTCCCAGAGGAAGAGCCCGATGGAGGTAATCTTCTAAATAAGATTGCAGGGCGTGACATTGTACAGCTTCCCAACAACCATATCCCCAGGGGACTTGTTCCCTTGGAGAGGCTTTTTGATAGTAATGATGTGTCTGTAAAGGGAAAGGTCTCAGAGGAGGACGCTGATACTATTCAGTGCAACATTGGAACTGAGAGTGAGCCCAAATATGTCAAATTGTCAAGAAGTCTGACAGGGGAGCAGAGGTATGAATACGTTGGACTCTTAAAGGGATTTGCTGATGTGTTTTCCTTGACCTATGAAGACCTTAAAACCTATGACACCTCTGTCATCGAACATAAAATCCCGTTAAAGGAAGAGGCAAATCCTTTCAGGTAGAAGCTGAGGCAGATCAATCCCATGCTGCTGCCTATCATGAAGAGAGAAGTGAAGAAGTTGTTGGAAGCTCAGATGATTGTGCCACTGAGATATTCAGAGTGGGTGGCTAATTTGGTGCCAGTAAGGAAAAAGAATGGAGAGATTCGGCTCTGTGTAGACTTCAGGAACCTGAATAGAAGCTCGCGAAAAGATAACTACCCCCTACCAAAGATGGAACATATACTGCAGAGGGTAACAGGAGCTTCCAGGATGTCTATGATTGATGGTTTCTCTGGCTACAATCAGGTCTCTGTTCTACCTGAAGACAGGGAAAAGACAATGTTTACCACTCCATGGGGCACGTTCATGTATGCTAAGATGCCATTCGGACTAATGAATGCGGGGGCGACTTTCCAACGTGCCATGGACATAGCTTTTGTTGGGGAAAAAGACAAATTTGTGGTCGTTTATCTGGATGACATCATAGTATTTTCGAAATCTGATGTAGAGCACCGTCATCATCTCAGGAAAGTTTTCTTGAAATGCAGAAAGTTTGGCATTTCATTAAACCCCACGAAATCTCTGTTTGCTATGAAGGAAGGAAAATTACTAGGCCACATAGTATCAGCAAAAGGAGTTAGAATTGACCCCAGCAGAGTTGAGGCAATACAAGCCTTACCAATCCCAAGGTCTAGGAAAGAGGTCCAGTCTTTCCTAGGTAAAATTAATTTCCTAAGGAGGTTTGTGCCTAATTTTTCCGAGGAAGTAAAGCTGATAACGACCATGCTAAAGAAAGAAAATGAAGTAAGGTGGACCCCTCAATCGCGACACTCCTTTGAACAAATCAAGAAGGCCCTGACTGAAGCTCCTGTGCTTATTAGCCTTGATTATTCAAAGGATTTCCTTATTTTATCCTTTGCCTCACCCGACACAGTGGCTGCTGTTCTATTACAGACAAATGACAGTGGGCTAGAACAACTTATTGTTTACTTCAATTGAGCACTAAGGGATGCCGAAGTCAGGTATGATACTATGGAGAAGAAAGCTTATGCCCTGGTGAAAGCTCTCAAAGCTTTTAGAACCTACATTCTGCAATCAAGGATCATCACCTATGTCCCCTCGGCTGCTGTTAAAGATATTCTTGTTCAGCCTGATATAGATGGGAGAAGGAGTAAATGGATAGCTAAAATACTGGAGTTCGACCTGGAAATAAGGCCCACCAAGTTGATCAAAGGGCAAGGCTTAGCCAAGCTGCTGGCTGAAGCAAATTGCCAAGCTTTGGGGATAAGTTTCATCAATGGATGCTTGGGTATTCAGCAGAGTCGAGTGTCCAATATAGATCATCAAAGCGAGCCCCCATTGGCTCAATGTCCTTGGCATAAGGATGTCATATACTTTTTGCAGGAGCTGCGGCCTCCAGATGGCCTGCAAAAAAGCAAAGCAAGAGATCTAAAGCTCAAAGCAGTCAGGTACTGCCTAATTGATCAAGCGTTATATTGGAAAGATCCTCTGGGAGTGCTTTTAAAATGCCTCACTCCACCAGAGGCCGAGATGATCATGGCTGAATTTCACAGCGGTCCATGTGGAGGGCACCATTTCTGGAGAGCCACAGCCCACAAAATCCTCAGGGATGGGTACTACTGGCCTACCGTATTTACTGATTTCTGCAAAGGGGTCAGAGCATGCATCAAATTCCATAATTTTGCAGGAAAGCAACAAATCAGCTCTCTGCCATTAAAACCGATGGTGGTTTCAGGGCCTTTCCAGCAGTGGGGCCTAGATTTTATTGGAGAAATTCACCCTCCCTCCAGTGGGCAACATAGGTGGATCCTGACTGCTATATATTTCTTTACCAAGTGGATTGAAGCTATCCCCACCAGGAGTGCTTCCCACAAGGTAATCATCGGATTCTTTGAGGACCTTATCACAAGGTTTGGCTGTTCGAATAAGATTGTCACCGATAATGCAACAACTTTTGGGTCTGAGCCATTGGCAAGGTTCTGTGAGCAGTTCAGAATTAAATTGATTCACTCCACCCCGTATTACCCACAAGGCAATGGTTTAGCAGAGTCCTCCAACAAAAGTTTAATAAGAATCATCAAAAGGTTGTTGGAAGACAATCAAAGGGCTTGGAACTCAAAGCTTAAATTCTCTCTATGGGCTGATCGAGTGTCTACAAAAAGAGCTACATGCCTCTCCCCTTTTCAGTTAGTTTACGAAGCCGAAGCTGTTTTCCCTTCTCAGCTAGCCATCCCTGTAGATAAATTCCTCCAGGACCATCAGGAGGAGTCCGATGACATGATCAGAAGGATTCATCAGCTAGTAGAGGTCCAGCAGACTAGGGAGCAGAAAGTGAACAGGATTCAAGACCATCAGCGGAAGATCAAGCAGGTTTTCGACAGGAAGGCCAAGAAGGAGCATTTCCAGGAAGGAGACCTGGTACTAAAATGGGATGCTCCTAAACAAGATAAGGGCAAGCACAACAAATTTGAAGCCCTGTGGATTGGGCCTTTCAGAATCTCCAAGGCTTTTTCAAACAACACATACAGGTTGCGAGATTTAGAAGGTGAAGAGGTTTTCGGCAACCCAGTGAATGGGCATTTCCTGAAAAAATACTTTGTTTGAGTCTCAGATGACTCTTTTGTTTGTAAATATTTTCCTTTTGATTCTCAGTTCGTTTTCATTCTTATTTTGCGGCCTAACAATGACCCCATATCCCAACAGAAAGGCGACTGGAACTACAGGAGGATTTCTTAGAGCATCGTAGGGACGACTCTATCCCCCATGGAGCCTGATGTTAGCAATAATTCTAGTCACGGGTTTGAGAAGCTTTCAGCCTCGCTAGTCGCACAAAGTGCTCAAACACAACTCAGAAGAATTCTTGTTTTTCCAAGAAGCGGATCAAGCGAGCGAGCAAAGTTTTGCTATTGACAACCAAGATCCATCCACGAAGCAGAGCAATGGTTACTGGGATCTCGGAGTTGCCCATTTACCCGACATTTAACAGTAAAGGTGTCCCTTCTGTTTGGAGGTTAAATATAGGTCGTTCGATCTAGTGGCACGTGTCGCGAGGGCTAACCATCTCGGCGTTTTTCCCGTCATATTTTCATCATTCAAAGGGAAGCTTCGTTATTCCGCGAGACGCGAAGTGCCAAGAAGATCAGAGCCGTCTGTTAGCAGAGACACGTGTCGAGAGATCCCGCGGATTTGGGGATTGGGGAACTGGAAGCCCCGCGCACATGGTAGCAGAAATCCCGATATCTCGATGCTCGATTTCCCGATATCGGGGGTAGATTTCAATAGTGGAAGAAAGGTGGCAGGCTATGCGCCAAGGAGTTGACCGTCAACAAGTCAACGGCCATAAGCCATCGGGTTTCGGGGAATCACAAGTTTTGTGGACACAAACATCGTGTCAACAAGAGCACCGAAATCCCGATGGAAAGTTGGACCACGGTCGCGCAGGGACATGTAATATGGACTATGGAATAACCAGTAGGGGATAATTCCCGGGAGAAAGAGCTCATCACATATCGGGATATCGGGGTTGCCGGATGCAAGGAATTCATGCATTCCAAACTCGCGAACCCCAATCCCCGAAAATCCGAAGCCTCATCACATGCCTCCTCGCCGCCACGTCTTTTTCCCTCGTCATGCCAACTCATGATTTCTTCCCGGTCCATGTGTCTCAAACACCCTGCCCTTACGCCCCAAAATTCATGAATTCTGCCACATGTGTTTTCCCTATCGCCTTCCCTCTGTTATCCTTTCGCGTGACCTCTCCTCATCCCGTATCTGCATCCAGCGTGTCTAGTTTTTCCCCGCTCGGTCACCGTCCGTTCACCTCCTCATAATTAATACCTCCAATCATCCTGAGAGCCTCCATTTCCTAAAGGAGTAGAATCGGCCAGGGCCTTCCCCGTTTCCAATGAAACAGTTATTACAACAGCTGAGGGTAGTTGGACATCGTTTCCTCCATAAATGGAAAGCCAAGGAATGAATGCAGGCTGGTCAATTTAGTCAGAGGGCCTCTGGAACACAATTGTGTTTGAATGAAGCTCATGAACGTCCAGAGATTGCAGACGCAGTAAATGTGAAGCTGTAATGTCTTCAATACAATGCCTCGATTTAGCTTCCAGTGTTTTGTTCCAAGTATATGTGGGCATTTTGGCCACTTTTGTAAGCATCGATGGTTGAGCAGAGCTCCCTGGTTGTAAAATTTTAATGAAGCATTGTTGTTCTGGTTATGTATGAGCTTTGGAGACTTCTTGCCTTATGAATGCCAATTTCTATCATATCTTTGTTTACACTGTGTTAGAGCAGCTCGGAATTGGAGGATCCAGTCGAGCTGTAACTATTATAGGATGATGTTGTAATGGATCACTGTAATAGTTAAAGAGCCTCTAATCAGTCCCTATGATTCCCTTAGCACTGAATGACTTGGAATTGGAGGATCCAGTCAAGTCCTCTTTCATCTTCTTGAAGCCCTGAACCAGGAGGATCCTGTTTTCAGAGTTTTTCCTCTGCAAACTGCTGCAAGCCTATTTCCCAGAGTTGTTTGTCCACTTTCTCCTAAGTCTTCCACCTGTCCATCTTTAAATCAACCCACTGGCTGAAGTTAGAATCCCAGACCTCCTCTCTTCTTTACATATCAGACTCAGTACCTGAGTTAGAATAATACCTCCTAGGGCCATTATCTCCATTTGATCACCCTTCATAAACAAATTGTGACATAAAACTGATGGGCGTTGGGCTCTGCTCCTGCAAGCAATCCAAGAGTGACTTCTGACGCTAACATGTTGATTTGAAAATGAGTAGGTTGAAGAATTGGTGAGGGGAGTGGACAAACTACCTCAGGCAACAGGCCTTTCAGTAATTGGTAGAAGAAAAAATCTGAATGCGAGATCCTCTGGTTCAGAGCTTCGAGGAACTGAGAGGGGAGACTTGACTGGATTCTCCAATTCCAAGTCGTTCAACGTTAAGAAAATCATAGGGACCGATTAGAAACAGTGCAACTGTTACAATGATCAAACTCTACATCATCCTATAACAGTTATCGCTCGGCTGGATTCCCCAATTCCGAGCCATTCTAATACAACGTAAACAAAGACGCGAAAGAAAAACTGACATTCATAAGACAAGAAGTCTCAAGAGTCCAGACATAACCAGGAAAACAATGCTTCATTAAAGTTTACCACCGGGATCCTTTCTCAACAATAGATGCTTTCAAAAATGGCGAAAATGCCTACATATACTAAAAAACAACTACAACAGCAAAAACAAGACATTGCTTTAAAAACATTGCGTATGCATGTCTTTTGATAGTCTGCGCATGCAGACTCAGGATGATCATGTGCCTATGATAGACGCTACCTTAACTTCACATGGCCTTTGCAGGGGAGGTAGCCGAAACATTAAAGGCCAAAATGGTGTGTGCAGACTTCTCTGTCTAATCGAGGACTTCGGCATGGCTTCTTTGGATAATCAGTACAAAGAACTCCTTCGAACAGACCACTTGCCAGACCCTCCATATCTCATATTCAATGAATGAAAGGAGGTTTCAACCATCCATTTTTGCCTTCATTTACTCCAAGCGGAAACCGGGAGCGAAATCGTATCCGCTGGCATCTGTAAATCGTGATGATCCTTTCAGCGACTAGACTCAACACTTTTGGCCCCTTTTTCTTAGCTCTTTTGTTTCCCAAATGACCACGGACCATGACCTTGCTTTTATTTCCATAGGGGCTTTTGGCGTTCGCGAATAAGAAGGAGCTGATCCTTGCTTATCATAGTTGCGATGGGCGAAACGCCGAGACGGCTCAATTGGGTGCCACGCGTCCTCCAAATTTGATGGTCCTAAACTCTCCCGACGCTGCTGTGGGCCCCAGGTCCTGGACACTCTCATTACTTCGCGCATCGAGGATATGAGGGAGTTTCTACTTGCGCTTCAAAACTGTGATGGGCGAAAAGGCAAGGAGCCTAATTGCGCGCCAGGTGTCCACTTCAGATGGACGACTGAGACTGCTCATTGATACTGCGGGCCTGAATTTGGGCGCCATCGACGCTTCGGGGTTCGGGGTTTCAAAATGTACAACGACATAAAACCTTCACCCCTTGAACTCGCGACTGCCGAAAAGCTGACGCGACTGGATCTCGCGCCACGCATCCCTCGGATGGACGACTGTTATTATTCCCTGCATATAATATGGGTGAGATCTATTTGCACTAATCTCAGTGCAACTCTACTATCTGCGATTTTTCTCTGACCGCCGATCTTCTCTTATGAAAGTATCTGGGCCGTCGTCAATATAATTTCACTCGCTTACTGGCTGGAAGCTTGAAACGAAATTTTTCCATGCTGCGCTTGGGCGCTCCTCGTACAACTTGCAGACCCAGATACTCTTGTTCCTAGGACAAGAAATGTAGCTAACATTAGGCTCCATGGGGGATAGAGTCATCCCTGTGATGCTTTAAGAACTCATTCCGCAACTTCAGTGCCTTGCTGTTGGGCTATGGAGTCATGCTCAAAACATCCTACTACTGAAAATACAGGCCGAAAAATAAAAGTGACAAAATAAATCTACATGCTCAAAGGAGATTATTTATATACAGTCCTAATGCTAATAAAATATTTTACATGGGCTAGGTGAAAGAAAACTTCCACCATAGCCATTCAAGCAGCTTCCTAGATAGAAGCTCCTTCCTTCTGTCGATGATCACCAACAGATAGTGTAACCGTGACAGTAGAACGACTACACTCTTCAAATTCTCCTCACAAGGTGAAGTTGATATGGAATAGGGTGGCTCCAAGACATAAAGGACATGCCACTCCATGTATTCGCTGACAGGGTCATAGAATGAGTGGCGAATTTCAGAAAATTGGTGATAGGCAGCCTCCTCTGCTACAGAGTTGATCACATGTGGTTGAATATCTTTGATAAGCACAGGTGAGTGGACAACTGACGTAGGCTCACTGATCTTAGGCGGTAGCTGCTCGCTGACTGGCTTTGGAATGAAATATGTGCTCAGCTGTTCCTCTGGTTCCTTTTCCTCTTCTTGGCTCTCCCCCGGGTCAGATTCATATTCATCATAAATAGGGACCATGGTTTGGTTCTGCTTGCTGACTGGCTCTTCAGTATCTTTATAGTGATCAAATGTAGGATAAGATTGCTTCTCAACATCACTATAATATACATCAAAAAGGGGTTGTCCTTCATTGATATGACCCTCCTCTAGAACAATGATCCCGTAAAAAATTTTCATTTCAGGGACAATGGGACCTGCTGCTTCTGGTTGCCCATACATAGTCCTTTTCTATTTAATCCCAGGTAAAAATATATCATGAGAAACACCTTGGGGGAAAAGAGAAGAATCCTCTTCCACAACTAACCCCTTTTTAAAAAAGACAGGATCTTCATCATCATGAGCGGAGCTGTTAGGAACATCTGCTTCAACCCGATATCCAGGTGAGTCATCTACCATGGACCACATTTTCTATATAAACTCACAATTTCCACAAGAGGCATGTTGATCGTTATGAACATCTAAAGGAATATAGGCATCTGATATGATGTCAGATGCTTCCGTTCTAGGGATAACACAATTAATATCATTCAACACCTCCATATTTTCCTGGCAAATGCTTTCCTCCACAGTAAAAGCTTCATCATGGACCTGGTCTTTAGGGCCAGCAGAGGCTTCATGAAGCGAAGAAAACTCCTCACAACAGTTTTCAAACAAACAATCAACTGGATAGTAGTCTTTACAAAATGAATTGAAAGCTATATGAAAACTTATTAAAGAGCGGATGCTCCCAGCGGGAAGAGATCGACACCACTCAAGAGTAGATCCCTTCAATGAATACCTGAAGAGCTTAATCCAGACATCCTCATGCATGATATTGTGTCGGTGAATAGCCTCATGGAAGTCCAGTAAATGCTTAGCTGGTTCCTCCCAACTTGTTGCATGAAATTCAGGGAGGAAATCTTCCCATTGGTCTCTATCAGGAAGTGCATTAGGAAACCCATATATCTAGGAAAAGTCATAGAAAGAAAACCTTTGAGCCATAATTTTCCCCATATCGAAACAATGGAGTCACCAATCGATCCTCAAATCATGGAGTCACCAGGTGAAAGATGCGCAGCTTCAAATATGCCTGGTCCTTATTCACCATCAAAGGCCAGATCTTAACATTTTCGTTACCCCAGAAAGCTTCTCAGACTGAGAAAGAAACTACTGAAACCTTCTCGAGAAATCTCCTTAGGGTCAGCTTTCAGATGTGCTAACAATAGTCACAGCTGAAATAGTGATGTGGAAACAATGGAGTCGCCACATTGGAGTCGCTAGGTGTACAGTAGAAATCTTTAAGGACTCTGATGTTTGATGCACCTTCAGAATTAGAGGCTCAATGTCATTCTTCCCAGGGAAAATATTCAACTTCGTCCTTGAGAATGGCGCCAAAAATGTTGGTGATGGAAGTCACTCCTGGATTGCAGCAGGAGCATAGCTCGACGCCCATCAGTTTTTTATGTCACGGTAGTTTTTAATGGGTGATAAAATGGGTAGAGATTCGGGAAGATATCACTCAAACTTAGGGACTGGGTCCAACATGCGAGGAACAAAGGATATCTTGATCTAACTCTAGTTAGTGGGTTGAAGACTTGGTGAGGGGAGTGGACAAACTACCTCAGGCAACAGGCCTTTCAGTAATTTCTAGAAGAAAAAATCTGAATGCGAGATCCTCTGGTTCAAAGCTTCAAGGAACTGAGAGGGGGGACTTGACTGGATTCTCCAATTCTAAGTCGTTCAGCACTAAGAAAATCACAGGGACCGATTAGAAACAGTGCAACTGTTACAGTGATCAAACTCTACATCATCCTATAACAATTACTGCTCGACTGGATTCTCCAATTCCGAGCCGTTCTAATACAGCGTAAACAAAGACGCAAAAGAAAAACTGACATTCATAAGACAAGAAGTCTCAAGAGTCCAGACATAACTAGGAAAATAGTTCTTCATTAAAGTTTATTACCGGGAGACTTGCTCAACCATCGATGCTTACAAAAATGGCGAAAATGCCTACATATACTAAAAAAAAACTACAACAACAAAAACAATTTGTTTCATTAAAAACATTGCGTATGCATGTCTTCTGACAGTCTGCGCATGCAGACTCAGGATGATCGTGTGCCTATGACAGACGCAACCTTAACTTCGCATGGCCTTTGCAGGGGAGGTAGCCGAAACATTAAAGGCCAAAATGGCGTGTGCAGACTTCTCTGTCTAATCGAGGAATTTGGCATGGCTTATTTGGATAATCAGTACACAAAACTCCTTCAAATAGACCGCTTGCTAGACCCTCCATATCTCATATTGAATGAATGAAAGGAGGTTTCAACCATCCATTTTTGCCTTCATTTATTCCAAGCGGAAACCAAGAGCAAAATCATATCTGCTGGCATCTGGAAATCGCGATGATCCTTTCGACGACTGGACTCAACGCTTTTGTCGCCTTTTCCCTAGCTATTTTGTTTCCCAAATGACCACGGACCGTGACCCTGCTTTTATTTCCATAGGGTCTTTCGGCGTTCGCGAATAGGAAGGAGTTGATCCTTTCTTATCATAGTTGCGATGGGCGAAATGCTGAGATGACTCAATTGGGAGCCACGCATCCTCCAAATATGATGGTCCTAAACTCTCCCGACGCTGCTATGGGCCAGAGGTCCTAGACGCTCTCGTTACTTCATGGATCGTGGATATGAGGGAGATGCTACTTGTGCTTCGAAACCGCGATGGGAAAAAAGGCGGGGAGCCTAATCGCGCGCCAGGTGTCCGCTTCAGATGGATGGCTGAGACTACCCCTTGATACTGCGGGCCTGACTTTGGGCGCCATCGGTGCTTCGGGGTTCGGGGTTTTGAAATGTACAATGACATAAAAACTTCACCACTTGAACTCACGACTACCGAAAAGCCGACGCGACTGGATATCGCACCACGCGTCCCTCGGATGGACGACTGTTATTCTTCCCTACATACAATATGGGCGCGATCTATTTGCGCTAATCTCGGTGCAACTCTACTATCCACGATTTCCTGCTGACCGCCGATCTGCTCTTATGAAAGGATCTGGGTCGTCGTCAAAATAATTTCGCTCGCTTACTGGCTGGAAGCTTGAAACGAGATTTTTCCATGCTGTGCTTGGGCGCTCCTCGTACAACTTGCATACCCGGATACTCTTGTGCCTAGGACAAGAAATGTCGCTAACAACGCCCAGCGATGCCAAGACAAGATCAAAGAGGATTTCAACAGACATACCAAGGTGGATGACTTCGAACTAGGAGACTAGGTACTAAAATGGGATGCAAAAAACGAAGATAAGGAAAAACATGGGAAATTTGATAACCTATGGCTGGGTCCGATCAAAATCGCAACTTACTGTGGGAGCAATGCCTATTTTTTATAGGAAAGTAATGGAGAACTCGCTGGAGGAGGGCCTGTGAATGGTAGGTTCCTAAAGCATTACATTGTTTGAAAAATCATCACCCCAACAATCATTGTATATAGTCGTTTTGCATTTTTATTTATGCATGGAAAGTTGGAGTAAAAGCAACATAGTTGAAGCCCGAGGTGAAGGCCCTGAGCTATGCTGGGCAGATTTTAAGTTTTTTCGAATAAAGATCAGTGGATTTAGATTACACTAATAGACCACAACCCAATGGGTATGCACTTGGTCTTCAGTTCTTTTCTACCTTGCAGGGAGGATAATGTAACACCCTTTTCACTCGTCTACCAAGGTTACTATAACACCTCTTGGTAGATAACCTAGAATAACTGTAGCGCACCTTGGCTACCATGTAGGTGTTACTATGCGGAATAACACATTCTCATTCATAATTAATCGCATGTATTTAAGAAAAGAAATACATTTAAATCTCAGAGTAAACATATAATTTACTGCCTTAATTGACAATCAATAGATTTTCATATTAATTCATATACACAATGGAAAAACATGATACATAAGCATAATCAGATACTTATCTTTATCAATGGTCGATTTCACCAACCAAGTGCAGGCCTTCCACGAACCTCCCAGCCTTATACCACACTGCTCATCAAGCTCAACAGTGGGTCACCCCCGAGCTGGGACTAAGCTCCACCCCGAGACAAGGAATTCTAGACTAGGCTGAGGTTATAGGGAAAACAACACACAACAATAAGGAAGGTATTCTCTCCCAGGAACTTCCCACGCTCACTACCCATAGACCCTCATCCCCCACATGCCTGTTCCACTGCAGGATAATACACCTTCTCTGTCACCTGGACAGTCCTTCGGCTGCTAATCTCCCTTTCCTTGGGTTACAGAAACAGGCCAGACCGGAAGTCTCCGAGCTCTGTGGCAGCTACAGGGTTCCTTCCAGGATATCTCTCCTTCCTCTGCGCACTCTCTCACCTGGAGAGAATTGCTCACAGGCCAACAACCTGCCTCTTCCAACAACAGTCACCTCCCTTACCTAGAGAGAGGTCATACACCAACTCAATCACAACTTTCACTAGACAACAAGCCACGTGCAGTCCATCTCTGCATGGTCACCACAGTCAACCAGGAATACGGACTCGAGATTCCCAAACAGGCTCAGCAATGGCGGCAAGGTCTCACGGTGTTGGTTTTTGGAAACACGTGACAACAGTCCACGCAGGGAATGCACACACAGGATCTTCCGACTCTCAGGAACGCATGAGGTGTACACGGATTTACAACCCAAACACAGGCTTTCCAACTGGTTCAACAATGGCGGAACGATTCAGGGTCACGGCTTCAGGACAAAGGATTTCTCTACAGGAGTCAAGTTGTTTGTACTATCCAGGCTCCGTACACGCTTAGGTAGTCAGGTGGAATGGAGGAGGAATCCCTCTCACGGCTCATCCTGGCCATTTTATTTGCATGCACCAGGGCTGACACTTGTCACCCTTGGAACTGCATGCATTCCATCAACAAGCATCCCCTTTTCATGCTTTCCCTTTGCAAGGAACTTTGGATAACATAAAATGCACATGTTCTTTTTAGAATAATATTAAAATATTATTCCCAGGCTTAAGCCCCTAGGCTTAGCCCCCCAGGCTCAACACTTAGCCCCTTTCCCACCTTCCAACCCCTAATTCCTTTCCCACTTTGTGGATTCTTAGTCCCCCTTCACTCATTCATCGTGGTCGGTCTGCACTTGGCGATGTTTATATTTTATTAATTGTTCTTCATACACACAAGTACAAAATTAGGCCCTTGGCCTCCAACCCTTAGGCTCTCTGGCCTAACAATCACATAAGCCTCCAACTTATAACAACTTGGCTCACCATCCTATAAAACATAATTACAATTCCTTTCAGGACATAGTTTACTATGGGGCTCAGAGTTGGGGACACTACAATTCCCCTCCCCTTATTTTTGCACTGTCCTCAGTGCAACTTACAATGTTTCTTCAAGCCTTTCAAATTTTTCAAAAAGATGTGGGTACTCTACCCGCCTAACCTCTGCATGCTCCCATGTCGCATCCTCAGGACCGTGCCAGGTCCACTGGACCTTTACAAGTTCTATAGCTTGATTTCGAAGCTGTTTGCTTTTCTTGTCCAATATGCGCACAAGATGCACTTGCAGGACACCCTCTGGTTCCACCTGAATCACATTTCAATCGATAACATGATTACCATCAGGTACATATTTCTTAAGCAGTAAAACATAAAACACATTATGTACAGTCATAGATGCAGGTAATGCAAGCATTCATGCGATCGACCCAATCCTTTCCAGGATCTCAAATGGCCCACAAAATCCTGCTACCAACTTGGCGCAACTTCCCAGCCTCAGGGAACTCCTGTTAGTTTTCACTTTTAGGAAAACATGATCACCTACTGTGAATTCTCTATGGGTTCTGTTACTATCAACATAACTTTTCTGCCTGTCTTGGGCAGATTTTAAATTATGTTTAATTCTTATCATTTGGTCTTCCATCTCTTTGAGAAGTTCAAGCCCAACTACTTCTCTATCAACTGGATTAACCCAGCTCACTGGAGTGTTGCACTTTCTTCCATAAAGCGCTTTGAATGGGCTCATCTTCAATGACGCATGATACCCATTATTGTAGGCGAATTCTACCAAATGCAGGTAGTCTTCCCACCTTGATGGTTTATCCATCACATACATTATCAGCATGTCTTCTATTACTCTGTTCACTCTCTTTGTCTGTCCATCAGACTCAGGATGATATGCTATCCTAAAGTTCATATTCGTTTCAAATCCTTTGAACAATCCTTTCCAAAAATTTGAAGTGAATTTCGGGTCTCTATTAGACACAATTGTCTTAGGAATTCCATGCAAGCGTGCAACTTCTTTTAGGAAAATGTTAGCAACATCCGCTGCTCTTTGGGTGGTTTTTAGTGGAATAAAATGGGTAGATTTAGTAAGCTTGTCCACCACCACCATGATTGAATCATGCTGCTTTCTTGTTCTGGGAAATCCTGTGATAAAATCCATTGTTACCACGTCCCATTTCCATTCAGGAATAGGTAAANAGTTGTTTGTACTATCCAGGCTCCGTACACGCTTAGGTAGTCAGGTGGAATGGAGGAGGAATCCCTCTCACGGCTCATCCTGGCCATTTTATTTGCATGCACCAGGGCTGACACTTGTCACCCTTGGAACTGCATGCATTCCATCAACAAGCATCCCCTTTTCATGCTTTCCCTTTGCAAGGAACTTTGGATAACATAAAATGCACATGTTCTTTTTAGAATAATATTAAAATATTATTCCCAGGCTTAAGCCCCTAGGCTTAGCCCCCCAGGCTCAACACTTAGCCCCTTTCCCACCTTCCAACCCCTAATTCCTTTCCCACTTTGTGGATTCTTAGTCCCCCTTCACTCATTCATCGTGGTCGGTCTGCACTTGGCGATGTTTATATTTTATTAATTGTTCTTCATACACACAAGTACAAAATTAGGCCCTTGGCCTCCAACCCTTAGGCTCTCTGGCCTAACAATCACATAAGCCTCCAACTTATAACAACTTGGCTCACCATCCTATAAAACATAATTACAATTCCTTTCAGGACATAGTTTACTATGGGGCTCAGAGTTGGGGACACTACAATTCCCCTCCCCTTATTTTTGCACTGTCCTCAGTGCAACTTACAATGTTTCTTCAAGCCTTTCAAATTTTTCAAAAAGATGTGGGTACTCTACCCGCCTAACCTCTGCATGCTCCCATGTCGCATCCTCAGGACCGTGCCAGGTCCACTGGACCTTTACAAGTTCTATAGCTTGATTTCGAAGCTGTTTGCTTTTCTTGTCCAATATGCGCACAAGATGCACTTGCAGGACACCCTCTGGTTCCACCTGAATCACATTTCAATCGATAACATGATTACCATCAGGTACATATTTCTTAAGCAGTAAAACATAAAACACATTATGTACAGTCATAGATGCAGGTAATGCAAGCATGTATGCGACCGACCCAATCCTTTCCAGGATCTCAAATGGCCCACAAAATCCTGCTACCAACTTGGCGCAACTTCCCAGCCTCAGGGAACTCCTATTAGTTTTCACTTTCAGGAAAACATGATCACCTACTATGAATTCTCTATGGGTTTTGTTACTATCAACGTAACTTTTCTGCCTGTCTTGGGCAGATTTTAAATTATGTTTAATTCTTATCATTTGGTCTTCCATCTCTTTGAGAAGTTCAAGCCCAACTACTACTCTATCAACTGGATTAACCCATCTCACTGGAGTGTTGCACTTTCTTCCATAAAGCGCTTTGAACGGGCTCATCTTCAATGACGCATGATACCCATTATTGTAGGCGAATTCTACCAAATGCAGGTAGTCTTCCCACCTTGATGGTTTATCCATCACATACATTCTCAACATGTCTTCTATTACTCTGTTCACTCTCTCTGTCTGTCCATCAGACTCGGGATGATATGCTATCCTAAAGTTCATATTCATTTCGAATCCTTTGAACAGTCCTTTCCAAAAATTTGAAGTGAATTTCGGGTCTCTATTAGACACAATTGTCTTAGGAATTCCATGCAAGCGTGCAACTTCTTTTAGGAAAATGTTAGCAACATCTGCTGCTCTGTGGGTGTTTTTTAGTGGAATAAAATGGGCAGATTTAGTAAGCTTGTCCACCACCACCATGATTGAATCATGCTGCTTGCTTGTTCTGGGAAATCCTGTGATAAAATCCATTGTTACCACGTCCCATTTCCATTCAGGAATAGGTAAAGGCTGCAACAACCCTGCTGGGTGCCTGTGCTCAACCTTAAACTTTTGGCACTCCATACATTTGGCGATGTATTCAATGATTTCTTTCTTCAAACCCGGTCAAAAGTAATGGCTTTTGACTGCTGCCACAGTCTTCTGATATCCAGGATGTCCAGCATAAGTCACGTTATGCATCTCCTATAGAATTGCCAACTTCAATTCTCGGACATTGGGTACATATACTCTGTTTTTATACAGAAGTAAGCCATCAGTTTCCAAGGTGTAACTTTCCTTGGTTTGTGTTCTCTCACGCTGCTGTAGCTTTTCTACAAGATTTTTGTACTGCAAATCAACATTTGCAGCTTCCAAAATTCTATCTTTCATCTCAGTCTGGTACATGCTAATGGCTGTAGCATGTAATTCATGCACTTTTCTGCTGAGTGCATCAGCCACCTTATTTTCTTTCCCTTTGATATGATTGATATCAAAGTCATATTCGCACAGAAACTCCAACCATATGATTTTCTTGGCATTTAAGGTTGGCTGATCAAATAAATACTTCAAATTGTTATGGTCTATTCTCAACTCAAATCTCTTGCCCATGAGGTAATGTCTCCATTTCCTCAAGGCGTGGACGATAGCTTCCAACTCTAAATCGTGAGTGGCATAATTCTTCTCATGTTCCTTTAACTTTCGGGATTCATAACAAACTACAAATCCCTATTGGCTGAGAACTCCTCCCAGCCCCTCCTTACATGCAGATGTGCACACTACGTAATCCTTGTTTGGATATGCAATCTTCAGGATTGGAGCACTAGTTAGCAGCTGCTTCAATCGCTAGAAGCTACTCTCACATTCTTCAGTCCACTGGAACCTTTTTCCCTTCCTTTGCAAGGAAGTGATAGAATGGGCTATCCTTGAGAATCCGGCTATAAACCTCCTATAGTAGCCCACCAAACCCATAAAAGATCTAACTTCTACCACGTTCCTTGGCGCTGGCCATTCTCGAATGGCCTGTACCTTCTCAAGATCCATAGCGATCCCTTCTTCAGATATTATATGTCCCAAGTAATGGATATGCCTTTGATAAAAAGAGCACTTGCTCAGTTTTGCGTACAATTGGTGTTCTCTCAACACCTGCAACACCATTCTCAAGTGTTTCTCATGTTCTTCCTCTGTCTTAGAATACACCAAGATATCATCCAGGAATACTATGACAAACTTGTCTAAGTAATTTCTGAACACTCCATTCATTAAGCACATGAAAAAAACAGGCGCGTTGGACAATCCAAACGACACCACTGTGAACTCATAATGACCATACCTTGTTCTAAAGGCGGTCTTGCTGATGTCTTCATCCTTTATTCTCACTTGGTGATATCCTGATCGGAGATCTATTTTTGAAAATATTTTTGCATCCTTCAACTGATCAAAAATATCATCAATCCTTGGCAGAGGATACTTATTCTTGACAGTGACCTTATTCAACTGTCGAAAATCAATGCACAGTCTCAACGCCCCATATTTCTTCTTCATGAATAGGACCGGGGCTCCCCAAGGTGACACACTAGGGAAAATGTAACCTTTCTTTAGTAGCTCTTCGAGCTGCAATTGAAACTCTTTCAGCTCTGGCGTACTCATTCTGTAAGGAGCTTTTGAAACTGGAGCTGCTCCAGGCATCAAATTTATAGAAAAATCGATATCCCTCTTCGGAGGTAGTCCAGGTACCTCCTGAAATATGTCCTTGAATTCTTTGAGTACTTCGTGG
>JZKD02S0441697.1:0-17651 GCA_000966675.3 Picea glauca | reverse complement strand
ACCATAGATCTGATGGCTACTCACAATCTATCTTGACAAAGCAAATCTCAAAGCCACTCCAACCAAGTTGATAATTCCAAGCCAATCAAGAACAAGCTCATGAACCAACAAAGCTCGCTTTCTCCATGAGAACTCCTCTCCTTTTATAAGTTGAAGAGGATAAGGTGAGGAGGTTAGGATGATCCCACTAAATCATTAAAGCGAGTAAGATCCAAACCATTCGGATGCCACCTCACCATAGACGTTTCTCCTTCTAGAAGATTTGAGAAAACACTCATTTTTCCCACATGTAGGCATTCTCGCACCCTAGCTATAGAGAAAACTGCGAACATCTCGCACCCTAGCTATAGTGCAACCTGCGAGAATGGGTCATTCTCGCACCTTGCCTATATAGAAACCTGCGAACTTCCTTTTTTATAAGGTTTTTACATAGGAAAATGCAACTTCTTTTCTCAAGAAAAGTTCTTCTCCCTTCTCTCTTTAGGAACTCAGGCCACTGACCCCTCTGAAGGTAACATATAGGTTTACATCATTAACGATCATAGGGATGACGAAAATAATGTGTAACAAAGATCCCCCAAAAGTATGAAGTTAGAACAGAGTGATCGCTGAAATACTTTGTCGAGTGTGTGTAGGGAACAAGGAACAGTCGGTCGGAAACCTACCAACAAACAAAGAAATACAGTACAATAATATATCATCACTGAGGTAGGCATTCCCATACTCAGAATACAAATGACTCAAATAATAAATGACGACATGCGAAGATCCATGTCAAGTAAGATAGGTCATGGCCACTGTTATCACTGAAATTTCGTCTGCACATGGCGACAAGAACTCCATATCATCAAAACAACAGTGAAGTCATTCATGGCACTGAATTAAGTTCACAGCATCTCAGAAGGGTCAAAAAACTAAACAAAGTAACCAAAAATTGAAGGGCGCTTTACAACAGTAGAGTGCGCGCGCGTATGTGCGGGACAAAAACGTGTTGCGCGCGCATGCGCGCGCCCGACGCGCGACTGTCCACATAAAAAGCCACGCATATGCTAATTCAGCGCATTAATTGCTTAAGTCGGCCTCTCGAACACCTGTGGACCGGCCCCCGAGATGATTTGGCCCTCGGATCAGGGTCGGCTCTGCAAATTCGACGAATTTATGGCTTAAGCGAACCCTAAACAGGTCTGTGTTTACACCGGAAGATGGTTACATGACCGACTGGAAATTGCTATAAATAGCCGTGGAGACCCACTGTTTCAGCAGAGAATTCCCAGCAAAGTTACGCTGTCCAGATTTAGAGCTCATTCTTTTTCACAAGCCATCCTGGAGCGGCCTAACTCAGAGTTCTTTCAATGTTCATTTCAGCTCTACTCGTTTTGTAAGGAAAGCACAATCTTGAGAGCCCCGAAGGATCTTCCATTGGAGGGATAGGGAACCTTTATCTCTGCCCTCAGCGTGTACTTTGGTTTCGCTAATAGATCAAGCCTTGAAACCATTGAGGACTCCCTTGTCTCATGTTTGATATTTCTGTTTGCTTTCAAATTGTTATTTAGTTGTTAGATAGATTGTATGTTGTTTNTTACAATTCCAAATCACTCAGTTATGAATGAGATAATAGATTAATATTTATTGTCTAATTTAATTAAGGGAAAACTAAATTAGACACATGTTTCTTGTTGACTTTTCAACATTTGTCTCTAGCTCGTGGCTCTGGCTACTGACTCTGGTCCCTAGCTATGGATCTAGATATGGTTCTGGCTCACTTGTTCCTGCATTCCAGAATTCTTCTCACCGACTCTCAACTCTGAGAAATCTCTAGATCCAAACTCTAGACTCAACAATCATTCCCATCTCCCTCTCTGTCTTGGACATAGTCCATCTTAGTTTTCAATGAAGCCAAGTTGAATGCTATGCTATGTTCAGTGTCACCCCAACAAGATATTCCATCACATATTAGTCCCTTAAAAGGAAGTGTGGCTTGCCTTTTCTTTCTAGGATCAGTTGCTTCCCAGTAGGGAAACAACTCTCTACTGCCTACACATTCTTGCAAACACATCATGGAGTTCTCAGGAACTCCTCCATCCAAATTCATTGACCCTTGTGCATCAGTATCTGGCACATATTCAAGAAGGAAAGATTATTTTGGAATATTGTAGGTAGAAAATGGAATGGGGATGCCTTGGTTGTTGGCATCCACCCACTATCCTCTTTCATGGTGATGCAAACCTCATGTGCTACAATATCTCCTTGGAAAACTTATTTTCCTTGAATTGGAGATGCAAATAACTCTCCATCTATATTAGGATTCACTTTCCACAGTCTCCTCTTCATTGTGGGGTTTATGGAGTGAATCTATGGGTGGAGTCACCAACAATTCGCTTCCCAGTGTCCACTCAACTTGCAGTGGTGGAAAAAGTTCATGTTGCCGCTACAAGGACTTCATAACATACTCCTCCTCTCCACATGGCTATGATTTCGTTGTTGAATTAGGGAAATCTTCTTGCCATTCCCCCTCTAAAATAAATCTGGCTTGTGAAAAGTGGCTTTCTTCTCCCATAAGACTGCCTCATAATGGCCTTTCTTTCCACATAATGAACATGCCTCTACATACCAACAACTCACAATGTTATGGCCTCTCTTATTGCAACGATGACAAATAAGGGATGTATTGTTTGATGAATACCTCTTGGTCTTCTTCTTCTACTTTTTTCCCTAGATGATTGATTTGTTTCTTCTTCTAAGCGATGGTGTAGATTGAGTATTCAATATCGTATCATTGCTTTCCTTCTTCAGTTCCCCCCAAGAAGGTTAAGGTGGTAGTGGGATGCCACCTTCACTTACCACTGCCACTCATTCTCCTAATGAGCAGGCCAACTCTAACATGTCTTTAGCCTTAAAAAATGTGGTCTTCGTGGTCCTGGTATTTTCTACTCTTCCATAGAATCCTAGGCCTTCATGCTTGGCCCTATGTGCAATGAAAATAGCGCTGGAGATTCCTTGACTTCTATTTCCAATCCCTTCTCTTCCATCTGACTTAGAATATTGTAACCAATTCCTCTAGTATGCCTCTCAAATTCCCCAAAATGCCAAGGAGAGGAATACAAGGAAGGTGAGCTTACTAAGGTGGTCTTTGTCATTGTGTTGATGGAGGTAGTGGCAATGGAAGGTGGATTTTTTTCTTGGTGCTCTTGGAAAACAACTTGTATCTTTTCTAAGGCCCCGTCTTTCTCTGCCAACTCTTGTTGTAGCTGAGTCTTAATTTAAGTGAGCCTATCTTCTTGTGAACTATGCAACTGAATGACCTTCTCACCAAGGTGTATAAGTTGTGCTATGTGCTTGTCCCAATCTGTCATGACTATGGGAAGTGAGTCTTGGCATTCTTCAAACTTGTTCCTTAGTAATGGAATAAATTTGGTAGAGGTCTCAAGGTGCTTCTCCATCTCTACCATCCTCTGGTTGAACATTTGAATGTACTATTTCAAGCACTCATTCTCTTCCCGAAGCTGAGCATCGTTGGTCCTTAGGTCTTCCAACTTTTCTTTTCTTACTTTTCTCATGCCGAGTTTTGCAATTTTCTATTCAAAGTCCCAGAATTTGTCACGTCAAAGATGTAATTGTTGTGATACCATATGATCCATAAATGAGGGACTTATATCCCACTCACTTAATCAACATATATCCTTGCAAAATTTAAATTCTATTGTCTCTGNTTACAATTCCAAATCACTCAGTTATGAATGAGATAATAGATTAATATTTATTGTCTAATTTAATTAAGGGAAAACTAAATTAGACACATGTTTCTTGTTGACTTTTCAACATTTGTCTCTAGCTCGTGGCTCTGGCTACTGACTCTGGTCCCTAGCTATGGATCTAGATATGGTTCTGGCTCACTTGTTCCTGCATTCCAGAATTCTTCTCACCGACTCTCAACTCTGAGAAATCTCTAGATCCAAACTCTAGACTCAACAATCATTCCCATCTCCCTCTCTGTCTTGGACATAGTCCATCTTAGTTTTCAATGAAGCCAAGTTGAATGCTATGCTATGTTCAGTGTCACCCCAACAAGATATTCCATCACATATTAGTCCCTTAAAAGGAAGTGTGGCTTGCCTTTTCTTTCTAGGATCAGTTGCTTCCCAGTAGGGAAACAACTCTCTACTGCCTACACATTCTTGCAAACACATCATGGAGTTCTCAGGAACTCCTCCATCCAAATTCATTGACCCTTGTGCATCAGTATCTGGCACATATTCAAGAAGGAAAGATTATTTTGGAATATTGTAGGTAGAAAATGGAATGGGGATGCCTTGGTTGTTGGCATCCACCCACTATCCTCTTTCATGGTGATGCAAACCTCATGTGCTACAATATCTCCTTGGAAAACTTATTTTCCTTGAATTGGAGATGCAAATAACTCTCCATCTATATTAGGATTCACTTTCCACAGTCTCCTCTTCATTGTGGGGTTTATGGAGTGAATCTATGGGTGGAGTCACCAACAATTCGCTTCCCAGTGTCCACTCAACTTGCAGTGGTGGAAAAAGTTCATGTTGCCGCTACAAGGACTTCATAACATACTCCTCCTCTCCACATGGCTATGATTTCGTTGTTGAATTAGGGAAATCTTCTTGCCATTCCCCCTCTAAAATAAATCTGGCTTGTGAAAAGTGGCTTTCTTCTCCCATAAGACTGCCTCATAATGGCCTTTCTTTCCACATAATGAACATGCCTCTACATACCAACAACTCACAATGTTATGGCCTCTCTTATTGCAACGATGACAAATAAGGGATGTATTGTTTGATGAATACCTCTTGGTCTTCTTCTTCTACTTTTTTCCCTAGATGATTGATTTGTTTCTTCTTCTAAGCGATGGTGTAGATTGAGTATTCAATATCGTATCATTGCTTTCCTTCTTCAATTCCCCCCAAGAAGGTTAAGGTGGTAGTGGGATGCCACCTTCACTTACCACTGCCACTCATTCTCCTAATGAGCAGGCCAACTCTAACATGTCTTTAGCCTTCAAAAATGTGGTCTTCGTGGTCCTGGTATTTTCTACTCTTCCATAGAATCCCAGGCCTTCATGCTTGGCCCTATGTGCAATGAAAATAGCGCTGGAGATTCCTTGACTTCTATTTCCAATCCCTTCTCTTCCATCTGACTTAGAATATTGTAACCAATTCCTCTGGTATGCCTCTCAAATTCCCCAAAATGCCAAGGAGAGGAATACAAGGAAGGTGAGCTTACTAAGGTGGTCTTTGTCATTGTGTTGGTGGAGGTAGTGGCAATGGAAGGTGGATTTTTTTCTTGGTGCTCTTGGAAAACAACTTGTATCTTTTCTAAGGCCTCGTCTTTCTCTACCAACTCTTGTTGTAGCTGAGTCTTAATTTAAGTGAGCCTATCTTCTTGTGAACTATGCAACTGAATGACCTTCTCACCAAGGTGTATAAGTTGTGCTATGTGCTTGTCCCAATCTGTCATGACTATGGGAAGTGAGTCTTGGCATTCTTCAAACTTGTTCCTTAGTAATGGAATAAATTTGGTAGAGGTCTCAAGGTGCTTCTCCATCTCTACCATCCTCTGATTGAACATTTGAATGTACTATTTCAAGCACTCATTCTCTTCCCGAAGCTGAGCATCGTTGGTCCTTAGGTCTTCCAACTTTTCTTTTCTTACTTTTCTCATGCCGAGTTTTTCAATTTTCTATTCAAAGTCCCAGAAGTTGTCACGTCAAAGATGTAATTGTTGTGATACCATATGATCCATAAATGAGGGACTTATATCCCACTCACTTAATCAACATATATCCTTGCAAAATTTAAATTCTATTGTCTCTGTCTTAGCTCTATTCTTAGGATTATACAAAGTGCTCTATCTTCTTGAGGCTACCCGACCTCTATTCTCTGCCCTGTACAAGGATCTTTTCAATCACCTTGTTCTTCAATAGCATGTAAGGTTTGCAACATGCAAACTCATGCTTTGGATGAATGGATGGATCCTTCTCCCAATAACATGCACACAATACAATGTGCTAATGAGAAATGGAATACAATAAGTGAGTCTCTAATTTGTTTCTCTATTGTTGAACATCAACATGAAAAATGAATGCGTCTATTGATTATCTTCATGGATTGGAAAATTCCTCAGACGAAATCCTTAAACACATGCCTATTCTTCACATTGCTAGGATTGTGATTGGAGTTTAGATATCACAATGAAAGGCCTGACCTATGACAATATCAAGACAATAGGAAGGTGCATTGGGAATGTCCATGGACTATAAATCTAATAGATTTAGTTCCCCTTAATTAGATTAATAATGTGATGATGTTCACAATTGTAGATGTGTGGGACTGAGTGTACACGGTGGGATATCCTGCCATATCCATTGTTATGACCACCACTAAACCATAGATCCATTGAGGTTTCTACCTTTTTGTTTATGAAAGTGTAATGAACATGGTTGATATGGATATTGGACCCTACCATCAACTAAAACATAGTAAAATTGTATACATGACAATGACCTCACCAAGAGAYGTAGGCTAAATGAYTCTYTYTCCTYATTCGCTTGTAYGCAAGTCACGTCTATATTTCATAAATATTTTACTKCCAAATGCATCCAATATGTATCAASTCACATTAATCTCATYTGATTGATTTTGTTTCAATCTACTTTAAATGGATGAGGTAGCAAAACDAGAAATAGACCARGAAAGTGAGTTGYTCAAGTAAAGGAAAGAATCGACCAACAATCAATTTAAACACTCATGGGGCAAGAAGAAKCTCCCATAGTATGCATACGKCTTGTATGAACTCCATACAACCGCGAGGTTGAGAGAGAATGATCCATTGAGATGTAAATTCACCTAGGAAAATGGGAAAACATCCCAGCAGTTAGAAATTCAACCCAACAAATAAAATTTGACCTAGGAATTGATTTAAGCGCCCCAAAAATGATGAAATTGCCAAAAAATAAAATAAAACACTCAACAGTCAATTGAATTTCCTAGAAACTATGTTCATCACCCAAGTATGACCCGCACAACCCATGGGTGAGGGAAAATGCCACAAAGAATGTAGTTACAACTGAGTGAGATTATAATTAGACCCCAAGGAGGAAATGCATCAACCAAGTAAGGGAAATTGATCAAGAGTGAGTAAAATTACACCCAACCAAGTGTTAAATGGAACAGGGAAAGAGGAATCAATGTAGGGAATGAAAAAACGGCCTTGTGGAAAGAGAAAATTGCTCGACAAGTTGTCCAATGGTCCGTGGGTGATTATTTGCTAAATATAAGGAGACATGATTAGAAATATAGATGAGGAATGCAACAACTCTCTCATCATAGCCTTCAATCTCTCTCCGACAATTTGAACATAAGTGACACGGGTCAACCTAACACCCTGCCACATCATCACTCTATCCGTACAATGCCACATCAACACTATGGCCATACATGACACATGTCGCCTCTTAGAGATGCCACATGTCATGCCTCTATTGACTTTTTGCCTATTTGCCAAAAAATTTAGAACTTCATAACTTTTGCATACAGTGTCCATTTGAGCCCATTTAAGCTTCGTTAGAATCTCTCGATGAGCTCTACATCATGGAGCCATTTTCATCAGAATTCAAGATGATCAATTTTGATTGGTTACAAAGATCCTCCTAGATCAAACCTCCCCACAAAATTCTACATAAAGGATTTGACTCATCTCTTTGATTTAAATACTCTCATTCTCTTTGTGACTCGACAAAGGCATAGAAACACTATGTTGTATATAAATGATCTTATAACAGGTCATCACTTATACAATTTTCCATTCTTGGGGTCTCATTCACAACATGTGGTTTACAAAATTTGCAACAATCAACTATTCAAATAGGATATCCATTTCTTACCCAGCCAGGATAATGGATTATCCTTCTTTAGCTGATCTTCTTCACAAACTGTTTCATTTGCTACCTCTTTCTTTGTGGGTGTGTGCACAAATTTCTTCCAATGCTTCTCCTTCTTTGTGGGTTCTTTCATAGTTTTCTTGCCCTTCTTTAGACAAAGTTGTGGATGAAGCTTCCAACACTTCTCAATCCAATGTCCCCTCATATTGCAATGAGTGCAATAACTCTTGTCCTGGTTCACATTCCGATTTGGATATGATCTTTGTGTTTTGTCTCCTTCTTGGTTGACATGACTTTCCTGTACAAAGATTGTATCTTCCAACACTTGGACACACAATGGTTATGTGAATGAAAAAATGTACAAGGATACATATTCCACAAGGTTTGGATTATATTATTATTCTTCTTATAATCAATGAAAGATTTGAAGTAACCATGACCATTATATCTTTCTTGTCTATCTTTAGTGCAAGTATGAAGAGGAGAAAATAACTTAACTCGTTCTTTGATGTATTCACCTCATTTTGGAGATGACTTGCATTCATTGTCACCATCATGGAGTGATAAACCATCAGTTTGCATGAATTGTTCCTGCAATGACTTAAGCTTGTCATTTTAAGCATCACTTGCTTCCATTGTTTTGGAGCATTCTCCAACTTCGTCTTCTCCATATCCCAATACTGTATAATGAGGCCTTTCCACAACCTCTATGGGATTAAAAATACCTTGACCATTAATTCCAAGNCTTGTATGAACTCCATACAACCGCGAGGTTGAGAGAGAATGATCCATTGAGATGTAAATTCACCTAGGAAAATGGGAAAACATCCCAGCAGTTAGAAATTCAACCCAACAAATAAAATTTGACCTAGGAATTGATTTAAGCGCCCCAAAAATGATGAAATTGCCAAAAAATAAAATAAAACACTCAACAGTCAATTGAATTTCCTAGAAACTATGTTCATCACCCAAGTATGACCCGCACAACCCATGGGTGAGGGAAAATGCCACAAAGAATGTAGTTACAACTGAGTGAGATTATAATTAGACCCCAAGGAGGAAATGCATCAACCAAGTAAGGGAAATTGATCAAGAGTGAGTAAAATTACACCCAACCAAGTGTTAAATGGAACAGGGAAAGAGGAATCAATGTAGGGAATGAAAAAACGGCCTTGTGGAAAGAGAAAAATGCTCGACAAGTTGTCCAATGGTCCATGGGTGATTATTTGCTAAATATAAGGAGACATGATTAGAAATATAGATGAGGAATGCAACAACTCTCTCATCATAGCCTTCAATCTCTCTCCGAAAATTTGAACATAAGTGACACGGGTCAACCTAACACCCTGCCACATCAACATTATGCCACATCATCACTCTATCCGTACAATGCCACATCAACACTATGGCCATACATGACACATGTTGCCTCTTAGAGATGCCACATGTCATGCCTCTATTGACTTTTTGCCTATTTGCCAAAAAATTTAGAAATTCATAACTTTTGCATACGGTGTCCATTTGAGCCCATTTAAGCGTCGTTAGAATCTCTCGATGAGCTCTACATCATGGAGCCATTTTCATCAGAATTCAAGATGATCAATTTTGATTGGTTACAAAGATCCTCCTAGATCAAACCTCCCCACAAAAGTCTACATAAAGGATTTGACTCATCTCTTTGATTTAAATACTCTCATTCTCTTTGTGACTCGACAAAGGCATATAAACACTATGTTGTATATAAATGATCTTATAACAGGTCATCACTTATACAATTTTCCATTCTTGGGGTCTCATTCACAACATGTGGTTTACAAAATTTGCAACAATCAACTATTCAAATAGGATATCCATTTCTTACCCAGCCAGGATAATGGATTATCCTTCTTTAGCTGATCTTCTTCACAAACTGTTTCATTTGCTACCTCTTTCTTTGTGGGTGTGTGCACAAATTTCTTCCAATGCTTCTCCTTCTTTGTGGGTTCTTTCATAGTTTTCTTGCCCTTCTTTAGACAAAGTTGTGGATGAAGCTTCCAACACTTCTCAATCCAATGTCCCCTCATATTGCAATGAGTGCAATAACTCTTGTCCTGGTTCACATTCCGATTTGGATATGATCTTTGTGTTTTGTCTCCTTCTTGGTTGACATGACTTTCCTGTACAAAGATTGTATCTTCCAACACTTGGACACACAATGGTTATGTGAATGAAAAAATGTACAAGGATACATATTCCACAAGGTTTGGATTATATTATTATTCTTCTTATAATCAATGAAAGATTTGAAGTAACCATGACCATTATATCTTTCTTGTCTATCTTTAGTGCAAGTATGAAGAGGAGAAAATAACTTAACTCGTTCTTTGATGTATTCACCTCATTTTGGAGATGACTTGCATTCATTGTCACCATCATGGAGTGATAAACCATCAGTTTGCATGAATTGTTCCTGCAATGACTTAAGCTTGTCATTTTAAGCATCACTTGCTTCCATTGTTTTGGAGCATTCTCCAACTTCGTCTTCTCCATATCCCAATACTGTATAATGAGGCCTTTCCACAACCTCTATGGGATTAAAAATACCTTGACCATTAATTCCAAGNATGGTTGATATGGATATTGGACCCTACCATCAACTAAAACATAGTAAAATTGTATACATGACAATGACCTCACCAAGAGACGTAGGCTAAATGATTCTCTTTCCTCATTCGCTTGTATGCAAGTCACGTCTATATTTCATAAATATTTTACTGCCAAATGCATCCAATATGTATCAAGTCACATTAATCTCATCTGATTGATTTTGTTTCAATCTACTTTAAATGGATGAGGTAGCAAAACAAGAAATAGACCAGGAAAGTGAGTTGCTCAAGTAAAGGAAAGAATCGACCAACAATCAATTTAAACACTCATGGGGCAAGAAGAAGCTCCCATAGTATGCATACGGTTTGTATGAACTCCATACAACCACGAGGTTGAGAGAGAATGATCCATCGAGATGTAAATTCACCTAGGAAAATGGGAAAACATCCCAACAGTTAGAAATTCAACCCAACAAATAAAATTTGACCTAGCAATTCATTTAAGGGCCCCAAAACTGATGAAATTTCCAAACAATAAAATAAAACACTCAACAGTCAATTGAATTTCCTAGAAACTATGTTCATCACCCAGGTATGACCTGCACAACCCATGGGTGAGGGAAAATTCCATAGAGAATGTAGTTACAACTAAGTGAGATTATAATTAGACCCCAAGGAGGAAATGCATCAACCAAGTAAGGGAAATTGATCAAGAGTGAGTAAAATTAGACCCAACCAAGTGTTAAATGGAACAGGGAAAGAGGAATCAACATAGAGAATGAAGAAACGGCCTTGTGGAAAGAGAAAATTGCTCGATAGGTTGTCCAATGGTCTGTGGGTGATTATTTGATAAATATAAGGAGACATGATTAGAAATATAGATGAAGAATGCAACAACTCTCTCATCATAGCCTTCAATCTCTCTCAAACAATTTAAACATAAGTGACACGGGTCAACCTAACACCCTGCCACATCAACATCCTCCCACATCAACATTATGCCACATCATCACTCTATCCGTACAATTCCACATCAACACTATGGCCGTACATGACACATGTTGCCTCTTAGAGATGCCACATGTCATGCCTCTATTGAATTTTTGCCTATTTACCAAAAAATTTAGAACTTCATAACTTTTGCATACGGTGTCCATTTGAGCCCATTTAAGCGTCGTCAGAAGCTCTTGACGAGCTCTACATCATGGAGCCATTTTCATCAGAATTCGGGATGATCAATTTTGATTGGTTACAAAGATCCTCCTGGATCAAACCTCCCCACAAAAGTCTACATAAATGATTTGACTCATCTCTTTGATTTAAATACTCTCATTCTCTTTGTGACTTGACAAAGGCATAGAAACACTATGTTGTATATAAATGATCTTATAACAAGTCATCACTTATACAATTTTCCATTCTTGGGGTCTCATACACAACATGTGGTTTACAAAATTTGCAACAATCAACTATTCAAATAGGATATCCATTTCTTACCCAACCAGGATAATGGATTATTCTTCTTTAGTTGATCTTCTTCACAAACTATTTCATTTGCTACCTCTTTCTTTGTGGGAGTGTGCACAAATTTCTTCCAATGCTTCTCCTTCTTTGTGGGTGTGTGCACAAATTTCTTCCAATGCTTCTCCTTCTTTGTGGGTTCTTTCATAGCTTTCTTGCCCTTCTTTATACAAAGTTGTGGATGAAGCTTCCAACACTTCTCAATCCAATGTCCACTCATATTGCAATGAGTGCAATAACTCTAGTCCTTGTTCACATTCTGATTTGGATATTATCTTTGTGTTTTGTCTGCTTCTTCGATGACATGACTTTCATGTACAAAGATTGTATCTTCCAACACTTGGACACACAATGGTTATGTGAATGACAGAACGTACAAGGATACATATTCCACAAGGTTTGGATTATATGATTATTCTTCTTATAATCAACAAAAGATTTGAAGTAACCATGACCATTATACCTTTCTTTGATGTATTCACCTCATAACTTAACTCATTCTTTGATGTATTCACCTCTTTTTGGAGATGACTTGCATTCACTGTCACCACCATGGAGTGATAAACCATCACTTTGCATGAATTGTTCCCATAATGACTTAAGCTTGTCATTTGAAGCATCACTTGCTTCCATTGTTTTGGAGCATTCTCCAACTTCATCTTCGCCATATCCCAATACTGTATAATGAGGTATTTCCACAACCTCTATGGGATTAACAATATCTTGACCATTAATTCCAAGGCCCTTTCCTTCATAACCCATATTGGTTAGCAGCTTAAATCATATGCCTCTTGTATGTTTCTCAAATGCACCAAAAGAATCATATTGATGGGAAGTAAATGAACATGAAGAATCATTTTCACCACATACCTCAGTGATGGTTTTTGAATCGGGTGTAACATACAATTTATTCAATTCTTCATCACTCTGAAACTTTACCAAAAGATCATCCTTGGCTTGCAACTCATATTGCAACTTTTGCTTCTCATATTCAGATACTTGTAGCAATCTTCTCAACTCAACATTTTATGCCTAAATGCTTTGGTTGATATCTTCAAGCTCTTGAATCCTTTCTCACTTCGAAGCTTTTCCCATGGTTGTCCTTTTGCAACCTGCTCTTCAAACTACAAATCATGTCAAACCTGCTTTGATATCAAACTTGATCTAAAAATGATCCAAGATCCACTGACTTGATTTGAAAACAATTTAAGAGTAATTGACTTCGCTCAAATTTATAAATCTTAAATTATGAATGAAATGTTGAAATGAAGAAATGAACATCTTAAAGATAATAGACAAGACACAAGAAAGTTGATAACGAAGTTCACCCATCCCGGGCTATGTCGCCAGGCCCGCTTCAACTATGCAACCATTCCATTAATGATGTAAATATCATAATAACATCAAATGGATCTTCAACTTGCAACAAATTGTCTTCAACTACTCTAGGAAGGCTGCAACATGCTTGGGAACAACTTTCCCTTATCTTCCTACAATAAAAAAAGGCTTAAATATGCTCGGTTCTTCACTCATACAGGAAATACATCTGCATGATAATGAATACTCCGCAAAAAACATTCAATGACAAGTCGTTGATCTACTACACATGGCTCTGGTACAATGGCAAAACCTCCCACACTTGGGATGCCAAAAGCTAGGCTTAAATACCACTTCTCCAATATTTTCTATGTAGGAAATATTTTTTCATAAATTAAAATACAATGGCAATTCTTTATCCAATGAACCATTGGCCCCTAATGGAAAAAATGTCTTTGTTTAAATAACAAAGGGGTGATCGATCTATTCTTGATTTGATCCAATTTAAATGGCTATAAAATATATGGTTAACAACCATATACCAAATAAATATGATGATAACTATATAATATATGGTTGATGATTCAAATATTAACCGATCCATTTTTTATGGTAAATAAAATATATAGTTAAATAACCAAAAGATTTGGAATAACCATATGTATTGTCATCCCAATTAAAAACCAAAGTTTGGCACTTATAGTTATGGATGTGGTCTATGCATTGGTTAATTGTGTGGGGTCGAGCCCACAACTTGCCATTTTGGGTTACCACTGCCAATTCAATATCAAAAGGAATATTTTATGGCCCTTGTGTAACTCAGACTGGTTGACATGTTGGTTATAGCACAGTTGTTAAGTCGTGGGCACCAATGGAGGTCATGGGGTCAAGCCTCCCACACGACGCATTTTATTGACATCACTACACCATTAAATTCAAATACAATTATTGTCATACAAATTTCAAGTTTCGATGATATCTCGATCGGTTAGGCATGGAAATAATTGATGACAGGTCCGGGGTTCTGAAACAAATTTTTGACATAGGCCATATTTGACATTTTCGGACTTCCATATGGCACCATTTGATTGGTCAATGTGTCACCTTATAACTGGTCCATTTGTTGCATAATCACCTGTCACATCTCAAGCTCCTACTTGGCCACCTATCGCCCAATCATCCACATAGCCAACATCCATACAGTCTATGTGGCGAGTTGTGGTGTTGTTATGTCAACATCTGTAAGTGACATGTATCAATCTGTTACCCTGCCACGTCAATATATTTCCATATTAGCACTGCCGAGTCAACACTCTATTTGTATAGTGCCACGTCAACACTCTATCTGTACATGCCATGTGTCACCTCCTACAGTTGCGATGTGTCATGCCTCTGTTGACTTCTTGCATGTTTGCCAAAAAATTCATAACATCATAACTTCTACATACGATATATGTTTGATCTTATTCAAGCGTCATCCGAAATCTCTCAATGAGCTCTACGCCATGGACCTATTTTCATCAGAATTCGAGACGATCAATTTTTTTTGGTTACAAAGATCCTCCTGGGTCACTGGAATTTCTCAACGGATATGAATTTGACATCTAGCACATAAAAAGAAAAGAGAGCAAGGTAGTTGATGCACTCAATAGAAGGGTGCATAAAATGCATGCTACAATCATTAGTATGTATAGAACATATTTAAAAGATAGAATTCTAGAGGTTGTAATAGAAAACCAACATTATGTGCAAGTTAAAGAAAGATTACAACAAAATAATGTATAGTAGAATCATAAGGATTACAGGCTAGAAGATGATGGAATCCTCTTATTCTAGAACAAAGTCTATGTTCCCAATTCTCGGGAATTGAGAAATTCAGTTTTAAATGAGATGCACAATGTGCCATTCATTGGACATCGAGGATACCGGAAAACTATTACAGTTGTAAGAGGTCAATATTTTTGGCTTGATATGAAGAGAGATATCACTGATTATTTGGATAGATCCATGGAATGTCAGAAGGTAAATGTTGAGTATAGACATCCAGAAAGATTGTTGCAGCCATTGCCCATTCATGAATGGAAATGGGAAGTTGTTACTATCGATTTTATTACCAAATTTCCTAGGAAAACAATGCAAAATGATTCCATTATGGTAGTGGTGGACAAGCTTACAAGGGCTGCACATTTCATTCTTATAAAAGTAACTCATAAGACAACCAATATTGCAAAAACTTATATGAGGGAAATTTTTAGGCTACATAGTGTGCTTAAGGAAATAGTTTCAAACCGAGATCCCAAGTTCACTTCCAATTTTTGGAAAGGGATTTTCAAAGGATTGGGACTAATTTGAATTTCAGTACATCATATTACCCAGAGTCAGATGTGCAGACAAAGAGAATTAATCGGATAATTGAAGATATGTTGAGAATGCATGTAATGGACAAGCCTTCTAGGTGGGAGGACTATATCCATTTAGTTGAGTTTGCTTACAATAATGGATATCAAGAATCATTGAAGATGACCCTACTTGAAGCATTGTATGGAAAAAAAGGCAACACACTAGTAAGTTGGGATAACCTAGTAGGAAAAGCCATGATTGGGAATTTTATTTTAAGGGAAATGGAAGAGTAGATGGTAAAGATCAAGTAGAATTTGAAATTTTCACAATATAGGCAGAAGATATATGTCGATAAAATAAGAACACATAGAGAATTCAAAGTGGGAGATAATGCATTTTTAAAAGTTATATCCAAGAGACGCTCGCTAAAATTGGGGATTTTCCCAAAGTTAGAAGCAAGATATTGTGGACCTTCTGAGTTATTAGAAAAGATAGGGCCAATTTCTTACATGATAGCATTACCTACATCCATGATAATTCATAACGTGTTCTATGTGTTTTTATTAAAAAAATATGTACCTGGTCCTAATCATGTGATTGATTGGAATGTGATCTAGGTGGAACACGAAGTAGATTTCTGGATGGAACCAATGTGCATCCTAGACCAGAAAGTCAAAGTTCTCAAGAACAAAGCCATCAGCTTGGTAAAGGTTCAATGGACCTACTACGGTCTTGAAGACGCTACGTGGGAGCACGAGGGAGCCATGCGGGAAGCATACCGACAAATGTTTGAAAATTTTGAAGAAAACTAAATGTACATTTGTACACAAGCGAATGAAGACTCCATTTTCGTAGATGGAGTTCCTGGAGAAACAACTTTGAGATTTGATGTCCAACCAATGTGTGGGTTGAGGGAAAAAAAGAGTTGCTAGTTGGATTTGTTGCGTGAGTCATTAAGTTGCAGAATTATTAAGTATTTTGATGCCTTTTTTTTTATATATGTCAATGTGTAAATTGTATGGTTATGCACATTGTGGACATTGCAATTTGTAGGAGGGGGGGAGCGGGGGCGTGAATGTAACATCCCTATTTTCAAACCCCAAACTAGTGATGTATATTGTAAATGTAATATATGAACGAGGGCCAAGCGACGTAATATGTAAATGATGTAAATTGAATATAATAAATAAAATGTATCGCCAACTACAAATGGACACAGATGAATATTTGGGGGCTTAGTTTCCATGAAAGAGGGAAGGGGTATAAGGGGGAGAGTTTACCCATGCTATTAAACCCAAACCATTTCTTTCTAAATTATCCTTACCATGAACCTTCCATTATCTATTGAGTGTTCTAGAGCCCAATCATTGAATTCATGTAAGAGGGTGGGTGTGAGAAGTCACATCCCATAGTTATTGAGAGAATGGGGGTTGAGTACAATCAACTTGGGGAAGAGTGTAAGTCAAGCAAGAAAAAGAAAGAAGAGAAATTCAAATTTTATATGGGTAGAGGACTAGAATGACAAATTCTCAGTTTTGCATGGAGAGCAGTTTTTACGTGGATTTGTTTGGACAACAAAGGAGTTATGGGTGCTAAAGATTGAAGGAAGTTGTTGTGGGAACATTTGGCAACTGTTTGGAGATAAAATTTTGCAGATAAAGAGACTGTGGGCATGTGAGTAATGATTTGTTTGAAATTCGTCAAGGGAAGCAAGTGTTTTGTTATTGGGCGAATTTGTATTGCAAATGTAGAATTCCTTAGGTCCCAACAAGTATATTTCATGTCCAACCTGTGTTAGAAGCCTTGGAGTGGTGTGGAAATACTAGAGGTATTGTAAGAAGTGAAGGGGGATTCCATCCTTTGGGTTGTGCAGGTAGTGGGGAAGAGAGTTGGTTGACTAGAATTAGCTGTGAGATTTGACTATTGAGAGGGGGACATTAGCTAGCCTTAGGGACCACCATATCATGTAGATTCATAGCCCC
>JZKD02S0441664.1:7632-17651 GCA_000966675.3 Picea glauca | reverse complement strand
TTCATAATTTTTTAATGGATTATAAATGTATATCTTTGGCTTGAGAAATCGTGAGCATCTAAGCCGTCGTCAAAATCATCGGGATTCACAGGATTCAGGGGCATCTAAGCCGTCAAAATCATTGGTTGGATTTTTTGTCCCCGCAAGTTTCGAACCGGTGACTTTTCAACAAGGAGTGGCTTAACAACACACTCCGTCACCGACTATCCTACACCTCGGGGACAAAATTAAAATAAACCTATCATTATAATTATACACATATATTATTAAAACTTAAGAGTAGGATTATTACACATTAACAATAATTCAAGTTTTGTCTATTGAATTAACTTACACATACATATAAATACAACAAAGTTTGTTAATATACAAATTAGCTTGATCACTCAATCTATGAGTTGAGAAAATATCTCAACCTCACTCCATTCTATGATTCTTAGTTGGAGAGAAACTTTCTCAGAACGAACTATCTAACAATGACTTAAATACTATGATGAATCCACACAGGTAGATATTGTTCTCTACCTCTCAAACATAGTCCCTATATAAAAGAACAACCATCCATCTCAATCCAATGGTCATGTTGTAACTACCAATATAATAGAATTTCCTTCACGTATGTAATTCATTTAACCTATTCATGAACTTCCTTGAACTTCACCTCCCATAGTCTAAAACCAATAACATGGTCCACCCCTAGTGTTAAAGAACTCCACGGTAGAGGATACTACACTATACAAATAGTTTATCCAAATAAAGAAGGGTAAGCATCCCTATCCAACTGTTACAACAATATACCCTTTATACTTTCCATAGATACATGTACATACTTTACATACTCCACTCATGGAGATTCGAGGTACAGACTCAAACTTTTCAAGGACCATTACATACAACATAACATGACATGATAGACTTGCTACAAGTACAATGTGTGACTCTTATTATTCAACACATCACTCACATCTTTACCTTCATTTGTTTTCCATCATTTGTTCTTGTTCTCTTTCCATATTCATTTTTGCCTCAACATTGCCACTAGCTTCCCTTTGATGAGGGCTTCCTCACTATGGGATTCATCCTCAAACTTTCTCTTCTTATTCTTTTGTACCTGCATAAAAATGATTATTGATGTCCATATAAAAATATATATATCTACAGAGATACATGGGTGCCATTCGATGTACTCTCGTGTTCTCTAGGAATCATTTTCGCTTACATGGTTCATCAACAAATTAGACTCTCCCTTAATCATAACTTGGTCGATCACACTCTAATATCACTTCATCTCATATTCCTCCTTTTAAATGAAGATTCATCTTCAACTCACCATCAAACTTAGATATCAGTACACCCTCCTACATACCTCGTGGTTAGTTCCACAACTTGATGCCACATCCTCTCTATGCATATGAGGGATAACTCCATGCGCTACTTTGGTATGACACACATGCTTGTTGGTATGACACGTATGCTTGAATAACAGGGCTTTGAACAACCTTAGACCAAATCTTTGGGTTGTCCAGTACAACCAATTATGAATCAACATTCCTATGGCTAAGCTTACAACTTGGACCAAAAACCAACCATCATTAATTAAGGTACAAGGAGCATCCCAAAAATGCTTTCTATGAACACAAAGGTTTCCATCACTTATTTGTAACAATCATAAAACCATTATATATGCTCAAACCTCACATCCTCCTCAAGTCACCTGCAATCTAATATTATCATTTACCATGAAAAGTCTTTGATTTTTTTTCTCTTTTGTATTTGTTAACATACTAGGTATCTCCATCTTCAATTTCACTCTCAAATTATTTTCTTGGTTTTTTCATATCTCCACCTGTTATTTATGAGATTAGCCAATTCTAACAAAACCACTACACTTGAGTTAATATTACTTCACTTCATATTGAATAGGCTAAACTCAATATGTATTTTGATTCACTTTAATTATTCGAAAACATTTCCTATACCACTCCTAACTCACCGAGAGCCAATGTGAATAAATATCCACAAATTTCAATATAAAAACATTCTATTTTTCAAATGCTCAAAATTAATAACACATTCAGCGAATCTTCCATTAAACATTTAATAAGATGCACTCCTAACTCACCGAGAGCCAATGTGAATAAATATCCACAAATTTCAATATAAAAACATTCTATTTTTCAAATGCTCAAAATTAATAACACATTCAGCGAATCTTCCATTAAACATTTAATAAGATGCACTCCTAACTCACCGAGAGCCAATGTGAATAAATATCCACAAATTTCAATATAAAAACATTCTATTTTTCAAATGCTCAAAATTAATAACACATTCAGCGAATCTTCCATTAAACATTTAATAAGATGCAGTTAACTTGACCAATATTTGGCCCAACCACACTAATGGACCCTTATTGCATGCAGTTAATCGAGTGGCACATGGCTATGTTGTGCCAGTTTACATTCAAGGCAATAACATTTCGTTCACTATCCCCATCAACTATAGCTGAATCTCCCTCTTTGATTTCACCAGCATGGCGAATAGATCGATCGATTCCTTCATAACCGCCTCAAGGTAGGAAAATTCTACCGTGTATGGTTCCGTTATCTGTACGCACGTTGTTCTGAATCTCTGCTGCAGCAGTAACGGTGGACGTGATAGTAGCAGCAACGGTCGATCTGTACCATTGCTCGTGTGTCGGAAATAGTGCTGGTTTTGAATTACCGTTCACTCGAATTCTGGGCAACATACGCTAGGGTTTACCAGCTGCTACCCTCCGACGATATGGCTAACTCGCTGCTCACCTTCGCAGTCTCCAGACGACGCAATTCGTTTTTCATTCACACAGCAGCTACATCCAACGAAAGATGGCCAAACTAATTACACTCTCATCGACAATTCAAGGACACAACAGCATGACTTCACTCTCAGAAATTATCTACTCTACTCTCCACATGTTCCTGGGCACTCCCGTAAAGAAAACAGAAAACAGAAAATACAGTTTTAATAAATTACCTTTTAAAATCAGAAAATACAATTTTAATAAATTACCTTTTAAAATATGTTCAAATCAAAATAATTTGTATTTATAACGTTAATTATATTAATAATAAATAATTATTTATTTATTAAAATGTTTTTTTATTAGGTTGTAAGGGTACACCTATTGGTAATGGACAGAATTAATCACTTTTTAATTTAAAATTCTAATTTGATGGCTAATAATTGAAGATGCTAGCATATTTTTAGTGTTCCTTCCAAATCAATGAATGTGATTTACTCTTCATAACTTCCTTGTATTTTTAAATGCATCAGTTAACCTGTTTACTTTTTAACATTTACCTAATCATAGTAAAAAATCAGTGTAACACTATATGATTGCCACATTAAATGATTAACCTTTGGATTACCTAAACATTTCATTTTCTGGCTCTCCAAGTGTTTAGTTTTGGATCGTCCAAGGTAGAAGACTATAACCGTATGGTGGGGAAGGCCATTGTTGCGGGCTCGCCATAACAATGTGGTGGACAAAGGCCATTACCATTTTATGTTTTCAGTTTTATATAGATGCATGCCCTCCCGAGTCCTGGTGGACAATAACATCATCCACGAGGAAGAGACATTAGCATGTGTAAGTGCATCTCAAGAAATTCCGAAAGAACCCATGGAATTTCTTGCTCGTGCCTGGAGCCTCGCCTCCTTGAAGATCTCCAAGGCCATACCCCCATTAAATCCCCATAGCAAAGACAACGATTCGACACTTTCTTGCACGGGAATCGTCACCTCCTGTAATGAATTCTTTCACTTTTGGATCGGGGCTCACTTCCCAGCTGGTGTTGGATCACATTCTATCACAATCTGTAAGTTTTAGCTCAATCTTTTTCGTTTCAAATAAGTCCTTACTGTCCTTGGTTCAATTTTGTTTTTAGTATGTGGATTGACTGTCCTTGGTTCAATTTTGTTTTTAGTATGTGGATTGAGTTAGATAATGTTATGAATTTCTGGAGTTGATTAAGGTATGGTTCAATTATGTTTTTAGTATGTGGATTGAGTTAGATAATGTTATGAATTTCTAGAGTCGATTAAGGCATGGGATGGAGGCTTTGTTGTATGTGTGATGATATATACTTTCAATAAAAATTAATTGGGTGGATTTATTAACAGGATTCATCATCCCCACCGACGATGACGACTACTCCATCATCATTAGGGAGGCTATCTGAAAGTAGCCGCGATTAGAATTTTAAAAATTTCCCATCCATGATAATATTAAACCATTTTTAGGCCTTGTTCAATATAGACAAGCAGTTTTATATTCTCACAAGTCTAATTATCAATAGATTTGTCAGAATAGGGTTAGGGTTATACTAGCATAGCCACAATGAAGGCCCATAACATATTTCATTTACAAATTAAACTAGGGTTTATACTAGGTTTATAAATTAATTAGCCACATAATTGTGACTGTGTTAGTAATATTATTTTTAATATTAAAAATCACTTCAATCGTAATTATCAACCAATTTTGATATGTACTTGGTTATAAGCCTATAAATCCTTTACAAACTTAACTAGGGTTTATACTAGATTTATAAATTAATCATACCTTTAAGCGTTCATCAGTCACATAATTGTGACTATGCTAACAATATTAATTTTAATACTAAAAATCACTTCAATCATATTGTCAACCAATTTCAAAATGTACTTGGTTATAAGCCTATGAATCCTTTGAGAAAAATGAGTCTATTATGTAAAAAAATGTTTTATTTTGCCACATGTGCATCCTCTACCCTTTAAGATTCTATACATTGTTGCACTTTACATTGAGAGTGGTTTTCAAATTAAATATTCATTACAAAGTCATTTCCAATTTCAAAATGTACTTGGTTATAAGCCTATGAATCCTTTGAGAAAAATGAGTCTATTATGTAAAAAAATGTTTTATTTTGCCACATGTGCATCCTCTACCCTTTAAGATTCTATACATTGTTGCACTTTACATTGAGAGTGGTTTTCAAATTAAATATTCATTACAAAGTCATTTGTATTCAATTATATTAAAGGAAATTTCAACAATATTGTAAATATGGCCAATTTTTAATTTTTATTCTTATAAGTTGATCACTAAATATAAAATTATACTAATTTGTAGTTAGAAATATTACATATTTATTTGTCAATTTTGATTAGTATATCTAGTTAAGTTGTAGGTTTTGTTAGGTTTTGTTTGTAGGGGATCTGAATTCAATATTCTTAAAGTCTTTAGTCGAAAACACTAAAAAAATCTAATCAAATAAGGATTCTTCTTAATCAATTATTGAAATGTACACCTCTCAAATGACAAACATTTTTAATTAACAAAAAAAATTCCATGGTCATTTTAAACAACTAAATAATTAACCTTATAAACTAAAAAATATATACTCCAACACAGATATACCCAACTTAAATTCTAATATGCTAAACATTCTAGAAAAATAATATAAAAAAAATTTCTAGTAAAGAAGAATGACTAGTCATATCACATTTAACCTCTTAATTTTATAATATTATTTAAATTCTAAATCTAATATGAAAAGAGTGCCTAGTCCTATTACATTGAACCTTTTAATTTTATAATCTTATTTAAACTCAAATTCCAGTGAAAAAGAGTGCCGAATAATATTACATTTAACTTTATTTAATTTGATAACTTTATTTAAGTTGAAGGAAAACTAGATCTTATAGCACTTGTAAAATAACATAGAATTTATCTTAATAAAATTTATCTCAATAATAAAATAGTATATAATCATAGAATCTTAAAAGTGCAAAAGAGGAAACACATGTTCTTAACATTAAATTCACCCAGGCTATATATATGTAAGCCGAAAAGCGTACACCTATTGATAATGGGCACAATTAATGATCTTTTAACTTTATTTAATCTTAAACCTTAATCTGATGGCTATGCATTGAAGATGTTGGCATATTCTTAGTCGTCCTCCAAAATCAATGGGTCAGATTTATTGTTGATAACTTTCTTACATTTATCAAGACATCCGTTAACATGTTTACTTTTTAACATTTACCTAATCACACTAAAAAATTACTATAAAAATATGTAATTGTCACATTCTTATCAATCTAATGCAACCAAACGTTTCAACCTTCTCAACCACTAGTTAGTAGCTATGCTAATTATATAAATATTTAAAAAAATTAAAATAAACATTTTTTAAAAATACCTTGGAATCCCTAATCATTATAAAAAAAAAGAAAGCACATTCTCTAACATAAATGGAAAATATTTTCATGAAACAAAATTCTATAATCTAAATCCCAAAGCCTAGTATAATAAGCCTAGTTGGATAAGGTTATTGTTATATGAAATAGATGAAAAATATTCTTCGTAAGCTACACTATGCATCGACATTCTTGATGATCGTGCATAGAGATGGTTATATAATCAATATATATATAGAAAGAGGTATTGTTATATAATCACAACATAAACGATATCTATGAATCAATCATATATATCTCCTTCCGATTATTGATTCTTCTATAGTGAGTTAACAAACTCAAAGCCAATTTGGGCTCGATCACAAGAAATCAAATAGCTTAATATGATTTTTGTAATGGATATTTTCACTCTATTGTAATAAAGTGAAAAAATGAAAATCCTTGGTTTCATTGTGAAAGGTTAAGAATAAATTGGAGTTTTTATGGACATATTTTATAATAAAGTTTTTTTGATATTTTAAAATATAGATTACAAATTTATTTAAGAAAATAAAAAAAATGTTTAACTATATTAATTTTTTCCAAAACTTTTTATAATTTTATAATATGTCTAATCAAATTAATTTTTTAACTTAAAAAAGTTATCAAATTAAATGTAGACAATTTGAAGAAAAAGGAAAGATATATATTCATATGCATGTTGTTGTTAAAACTAGAAAATCATCGTCAATGGTGGTGCACTAATGGAAAGACATTCTCCTTGGGGAGTGTGCCCTCGCATTCCACATGAGTTCCTCCTAGTTTAACATGAATTAATCAAATTTTTAATATTGATGGGGAAAATATTACTATGAGATCTCGCCAATAATGTTGATTGTGGTATTGCAAGAAGATGTGTTTTTCTTAGAGAATGGCACTATGATGAGAAACTAAGTGAATATTGTGAAAGTGATATGTGTGTATGCCTTTTGGTAATGAATTCTAGTTGATGCGTTTTTTTCTAGAGAATGGCACTATGGTGAGAAACTAAGTGCATATTGTGATAGTGACATGTATGTATGCTTTTTGGTAATGAATTCTAGTTTTTATTAATGGAAAAATGTTTAAGTGTTGTGTCAAAACAAGGATGCTACATATGTGGAGAGAAAAGGGAGTGTTGTTTAAAAATATATCAAAAATTGTAATTCAAGTAAGAAGTGAAAACATGAGATCATGTTAACTAGTGATATGCATAGTATATAGTATACTAGTGTATGTTATACATTTAATAAAAGAGTAATGTTAAACAAGTTTAATGTGTCTAAGACCTAGTGTAACGAACCCTGTCATTATGATAACAAGTGACACAAAACAAGTAAAAAAAAATTATTTTTATTTTTTGACGCGTAAGGAAAGTAATATCATTAATACAATCAAGCATCACAACTCGACGACGAACATAACAAACGACTTATCATATTAGCACATCAAGCAGTTTGAAGAAACATGACATAGTCAATCAATCAAGAAATCAAAACGACCATCCTCCCGTCTCAAGCAAGTCCAAGCCTATTGAGCTAAGGGAAAAAATCAAGATCAACCAAACGCAACCAACAACAAAGAGAGAAACATGAACTTGAACCTTCACAGAAAGAAAGAAACAAAATCATAATCATGTGATTACAAAACAATTTACCATATGTCAATTCCAATAATCGTCATCACCATGAAGCACATGACCCAAGGCCAAGTTTCATACGCATCTATGGATCAATGCACGCAATGATCCAGTCATCATAAATCATGTTGCCAAATTGCGATAGACACAATAGTAATGAAGGTGCAACCATAACAATTATGGACCTTCATTCAATACACAAATCCAATGCGTCAAAAGTCCCAACTTAAACTGTCAACATTATACAAAAAGTATACCCAAAGCACCCTATAAACAAGCTAAACAAGAGGCATGGTTTACTACAATCAAAACATTTAATTTGCACAACATCTAGCTAAAATTCTTGTTTGCTTAAGAGGATTTCATATGTGGTTTTCTTTACTAGCGCAACGACCTAGATGTACTCTTTTAAAAGTTTTAGCATCATACACACCCATCATAGCACAAGTAACCAACCAAACACACTCTAAATCAACATAAAACAACCTTCCAGCATCGATGATCCTTTCCTCATCAAAATTAAAGAAAAAAACCATAAACCCATAAAAGTAAAACTTCTACCTAATTAAAAATTTAATAATAATTTAAAACTAAACCATTATTGTGAAGATTCCGAACATTACCCAAGGGAGGCGAAGGCTTCCCTACCTTCTATCTTAAATACCACCCTTAAAGCAAAGCAAGGAGATAAAGGTATCCTTAATTTAATCACTATCATAAAACAATCAACACACATGGATGACATTAATAACACTCACGATGTTAACATGTACCTAGCTTAGTGTCAGTTATAAATGTTAAATTTTAAATTAAAATAAAGTACCAAGGCAAGTGTTTCTCTTCCCTAGGTGCCTAAGGGGGAGAAATTGCCAAATATGGGTCTTAGTCAAACTAATTTGTGAGATGCAAATTAAAAGATAACTTTATGATTAAAGTGAGGGTGAGTGAAGAGACACAAAATCTCAGCCACCCATCTAATCTAATCTCAACCGTTAGATTAGAAAACTCCTCACCTTCCCTCATGAGGTTGATTAAGGCAAGTGGGCGCACCCATTCTTGGGTAAGAGAGAAAAGAGACTCTTGGTGAGATGCCAAGAGGTTCTTGGTGAGATGCCAAGAATAAGAAAGTTGCAGCATTCTTGTTGAGAGAAAAAGAGAGAGCAAAAGAAGAAGAAAAGAGACTCTTGGTGAGATGCCAAGAGGTTCTTGGTGAGATGCCAAGAACAATAAGTTGAAGAAATCTTGGTGAGAGGCCAAGAGGATTTTAGGTGAGATGCCAAGAGAAAGAGGAAGAAACAACAGTATTGTTGAGAGAACAAGAGAGGAGATGAAGAATTCTTGTTGAGAAAACAAGAGAGAGCAAGAGAGAGGTCGAGTTGAAGAAAAGAGACAACAACAACAATTTCTGGGAGCACTGGCATGCATTCCAAGGTTGTCGAATAGCATTGAGTGGCACAGAAATTGAATCTTAGTAGAGCTTTGGCACAAATTTCGTGACAGTCCGTACAACATTAATTGTCGTACTGTTGTACAAATTTCTGGTTCATAAATTGAGGAGCAAAGCTACAGGAATGTCCAGATAAGTTTGTGTAAATATCTGAAGATTAAAAAATGCTGTCAAAGAATTTCTCAGAAGCTCATAAATAATACAAATCCCTCTCTAACTGGTTTTCCCCTTGTGGGTTTTTCCAAGGTCGAAGTTAGACCGAAAATATTTGTGTCTAATATTTTCTGAGTTTTGCATATTGCTGATATTTAATTTCTGCATTGAAAACGATGTTCATAATCCTCATGTTTCAATTCTGAAATTTATTTTCTGTTTAGAAATCTATTTTCTGTTAAGTTTTTAAATGCTGAAACACCGCTGTAGTATATGCTGAAACACAGTGCTGAGTATATGCTGAAACACCAGGCTGTAGCATATGTTGATGTTGAAACACCGTTGTGAGCAGATGCTGAAACACCAGGCTGTAGCATATGCTGATGCTGAAACACCGTTGTGAGCAGATGCTGAAACATCGCTGTAGCATATGCTGAAACAGTGTTGAAACTGAGTTTGGCATTTAAATTTGGTAGAAAATTCAGTGAGACTGAAACTGGGTGGGATTTTGAAAAATTAACATGGTATCAGAGC
>JZKD02S0441663.1:231769-244655 GCA_000966675.3 Picea glauca | reverse complement strand
TTCTTCCATGCTGTTCCTCCTGAGATTTACTCTGCCATCCTCTTCAAATCTCTTATTCTGCCATCTTTACTGTTGTCATCAATGACAAGTATTCACTGCATTATGTCTACTGAATTTGCCAACAGTTTTGATGTTGCCTCTGTGACTGCCTCTTCAGGCTTGGGCAAATTACAGAGTGCTAACAGAATGGTGACCATACTGGGGAACTTTCCCCAGTAGTACACTTCAAAGCTCCATATTTGATCACTGACGGTGGACAGTGACCAGACACTAGAATGGATGAGATCATTCACCTGGCGACTCCAATCAGCTCCAGACAGTTCCAACTCGAAGACTCCACTGGAGGAAGAACCTGAAGCATGGCCAAGCAACCTAGAAAGACCAGGTACTCAAGCTCAAATTGCATTCAAGACATCTTTGGTTTCATCTGCAATTACTTTCTCTCTTATCATGATCCTGGTCTAGAGTATATTGTTGAAATTCAGGATGATCATTTTCAACCTGAAGAGCCTCAAGAGATTAAAACCCAAATTGTAGATTATGTACATACTCATATCCCTGTGCACATCCCAGATGCAACTGTAGAAATCATAGTGAGACATAAGCCTCCTGCTTTATCTCCTACTCTTGCTAAACCTATAGATGGTTGTAAGCCTCTTGCTTCATCTCTTGTGCTTGCAAAAGTCCCAGACCGATACCAGCCTCTAGATTTGCCTCCTTTTCTCCATGACCTCCCTGTCAATTACATCAATAATTTGCCCAGGTTTGATGGAGAGAATGCCAATATTACTGTTGAAAGGCATATTCAAAACCTTGAGGATTTCCTTGACCTTTATGAGATTGAAGATGATTATGTCTACATCAGAATGTTTTCCCTGTCTTTGGGAGGTAAAGTTAAAGATTGGTTTAGAAATCTGCCAGCTGCAAGCATAAGAAATTTTAATCAATTTATGCAATTTTTCCTAGATAGATGGGTGGTCATGATAAATGTTTTCCTCCTCCTAGAAGAATATGACCACTTGAAAAGAAAGCCCGGAGAGACAATACATCAATTTTTAGCCAGATTCAATAAGGTATATCATGCAATACCTGCTGATATAAGGCCACCCCCAGGATCAACTCACTTTCATTTCCCAGATGCCTTCGATCCTGAGATGACATTCCAATTAAGAGAAAGGAACACCGCAAGCCTTGAAGAAATGCAGAGCATTGTAGTTGATGTGGGGACCAACTTGCTGATCAAAAGGTCAAAGTTAAAGGACAAAGAAAGGGAGCAGCTGAAGTCATCAGAAGCTAAACTAGATATTTTGGCTAGTGCCATGGAAGAGATGATGCAGAGGATCAATAGGAAAGATGAACTTGTCGTCCGAAGACATCATGGTCCATTGATTTCAGAGAAAGAAAGTGTCATAGTTCCCAAACATTTTTCTGCTCATCCTGGGTACCATGGTTTGAATAATGATTCGTTCATGTATTCAATTCACAACACAGTCAAAGATGAAGCTCCATCTCAACTTGTAGAGGAACAACCAGCTGACATGATATGCATGTTCAACGACATTTCATCCGTGGATGATTTACCCAAGTGTGACCAGTATGATGATGATCATGAAGCTGAAATAGAGGTTGTATGTTCAAAGAAACCAGCAGCATGTCATTGGCAGGAAGGAGATCATTTACAGTTCAAATGTGACAATCAACCCTTGCACAACAGTCATGACAGTGATGAGGAAGAGACACAAAATTTCAGAGAAAGGGAAAAATCTTTGCCCTTATGTTTCTCATCTTTTCAATTTCTGAAAAGAAACTCTAGGCCAGTTGTAAATAGTGAAGATAGAAATTTCCTTGATCAATTAGTTGAAGATGTCTTTAAGGATGTTGAGGTTGTTCAAAATCCAGAGTTGCTTCCTTTTACCTACTTTGATTTTCAAATTTCAAATGAAGGCTTAAAGTCTGAGACAAACTGTGAGTTAATCCAAAATAACTCTGTACCATTGTGCTTTAATTCATTTCAAATTTTGAAGGAGACTCTTGAACAAGTGTTGAAGGATGAATATAGAAACAGGAAGGAAATTTAATTTGAATCAATGCAACAGTCTTGTCAGTCTTTTCAGGATCCAATAGTTCAAGGATCAAAGCATGATCAGTTGGATGACCTGTGTTGTTAAAGTCATTTTCCATCATCCAGTCATGAGATAAAAAGCTGTCATGATATTGACATGATCAGGCAGTCAACTTCATTGTCTTTTTCAGCAGAAGTCACATTACAAAGCCCATCAGAGCAGCTGCAGCCATGTCAGGAAATGCATGAGGATGAAGATAACATAGATACAGTGCCAGAGCTACCATCCAAAAATCAAGGAACTTGTCATTTCTACCTTGATCCTGTAGCTACCTATATGGAGAATTTTTTCACTATAGAGCCTCAATCTATCTCTGACATTACTTTTGTTTTCCAAGATTGTCGAGGTCTCTATAGTAAATATCAATCACATTTTCGGAAAAGGACTTTTCACTTTGCTGTTCTGAGTCTACAGGCAAAAGGTCAAGCTGTGTTTTTCACTGTGCTAACGAGCAGTCAAGCAATCAACTGGTCTCAGAAGCTACTTGATTGGCTTCGTTGGCATTTTTGTATTATTTGATTTAACAAAATGATCAGTAGCATAGGGTAGGTAGGAGAATGTGAATAAGCTCAGCATTCTGAGCATCTCTTTTTTAGCAGTGTTCATTTGATTTGGTTTCAGTTGCAAGATCAAAACAGGTACAGGTTGCAGAATAAGATTTTGGGATCAGCCCAATGGATAAAGCACTAGTCTGCATGTTCAAAGTTCAATGGTTCTTGACACCTCTTGAAAGAGATGCCATCCCCTGGTGGAGCCTATGTTGGGGTCCTATAATTATAGGCAACTCGTTTCTTCGACTGTGGATTTGGAATTTCCCCCGTGATGAAGACTTCTGGCTCGGTTGACCCCTTTTCCCCCTCCATCCATTTCGCCCGATCCTCCATCATCTTGTTGCATCCTTCATCCTCCGTTGTGCCTTCACTCCCTTGTCTTTTCGACCCATTGAGTACGCCTCACCCGCCTTCCATCCATGAGTAAATGGACTTAGGATAATGAACGAATAATGTTAAAAGGTTAGTGATATTCTCTAATATTTGTTAGCCTAACAAAGTTGTTTTGATAGGATAATTTAAAATAAATAATTATTAGACTAACTATTAATTAATTAGTTAATTAATAATTAATTAGTTTAATAAGTTGTTAGTTTTTGGATTAAATAAAATAATTAAAAATAAAAACAAAATAAAATAAATAAATATTAAAACATTAAATAATATAAAAACAAATTATATAAAACAAAATATATAAAAAACAAAAACATATAAAAATCAAACACAAAAACTAAATATAATAAATATATAATAAAACAAATATAAGAATTATAATAAACATAAAAATAAAATATAATAAAACATAAAATATTAAATACAAAATATTAAAACAAAACAAATAAAACAAAAAACAAAACATAAAAAAAACACGTAACAAATCATATAATAAAAAACTAAAAATAAAAAATAAAAAAAAACCTACACTATCCTAAGTCTACCCCACCCTCATACCTCACTCCCGCTCACATATACCTCCACGTACCTCCATGCCTCACGCCCCTCCATCCAAACTCACATCAAATTAATCAAACGGTCCTCAAAAATTCCGGACCCCCCCTCACCATCCGAGCTTTAACGAGAGGGGGGGTCCGGAATAATGGTTTTTCAATACCACCCCCTCTCCATGTGTCATGAACCTATTCCAGTGGATGCGCCCCCCCCCAAAACCGCTTATCACCTCGGGGGGGGGTCTGGAATACCGCCTTCACGGAAAAAAACACTTTTTTCAAATTTTTGCCATTTTTTGCCTATTTCACCATGTCTTCTTTCAAAACGGATTCTGGGCAAAAGAAGATGGATTTTAAAAATCCGAGAGAGGTTTTTTCTCAGAACGGGCTGAAGAACAAAAACCTCTCTCAGTTTTCACACCAGAATTACGAGCAGGGAGAATTGAAGCCATATTCGAGGCCCTTTTTTCCATATTTCCACTTTTCTGTTACAGTCTCGATTTTGCGGGAGCTGTTACGGCCAGCTGGGGACAAATTTGGAAAAACCGAAGGATTTTTTTTTCTAGAACATGCCCATCTACAATAACCTCTTTCAGTTTTTTCCCAGGTGTCAGCGTTGAAGAGAAAACCACATCTGTTTGGACCCCTTTTTCGTAGAAAACCAGTCCGTCTTTTATGGCAGACAGAGAATTCATATACAGGGAACACATGGCAGTGGTTAGAGCACCAATCCTCCAACTGGCAGTAAATCCCCAACAACCTTAGCATTCAACGACTTCTGCATTCATTGGTTTTTGATGCTGTTAGAATCTGTTCGCTAGCAAATCTTAAACAGCCTCCAGTATGCCAGATGTCGAGGCAGCAGTTACAAATTTTAACCTTCCTTTTGGTTTGCGTTTTTGTTTGTTTTTGAGACAGTCTACAGGTGTCGAAAATTTTGTAACTGCTTTTCTATTTTTAGAAAGCAGAGTTATGAGCTCAAGTGTTAGAGGACTGAGAGATCTTTCTTATTTATACACATGTAAAAGACAAAACAGGGGTTCGACCTGTGAGGTTCTGTGGGCTTGACAGTGGGCTTTGCCATTCCAGAAAACCTTTTTTGTAATCATGAAATGATTGATTAGTAATAGACATGTTTTTTTACAGGATTCTTGTGCGGAGGTGATGGTGGCGTTTTCTTTTCTCTGTCATGTATTTTTCCTGTCATCTTTCACTTGTTTTCAATTCTTACTGTCAGAAGATAGTGATAGAGCAGAATTTATTGGCAAAATAATCTGCATATGACCTTGTGATAGTCTTTATGTTTCTCTTCCAAAAATCTCAGTTAACGAATTCTTAGCTGCTCCTCTGCTTGGCTTTTTCCTCCCCTAGTTCTTCCTCAAATCAACACCATGCAAACTTAAATTCGATCCAACTTTTCCACTACCTTGCCCTGTATAAGAGCTTTGTCTAGATCTGAGAATGAATCACATATTTTAGCGCAGACCCTATTTTCCTAATGGCCCTCCTTGCTGTTCCAAAACAACCATTTAAAAACCCCAACCCCACACTTTCATAACTAGCCTAATACCTGTTAAAACAAAGTTATATCAGACAGAGAGATCCCTCTCTAAGTCTTGGAGGGCTAGATCCAAGACTCAAAGTGGTTTTGATGTTGCCTCTGTGACTGCCTCTTCAGCCTTGGGCAAATTACAGAGTGCTAACAGAACTATTGTTCACTACAGAAGCTCGATCAAAAGTTAGAACAATTTCAGTCGACAAAGATGGAGGACCAATAAAAAAATATATCGACGGACTGATAGACTCATAGATCAATGGTTTAGTTGAAACATAAACAAAGTTCGACTGTCCAGTTGAAGAAATGAAAAATGAAACAAGAGAACTAAATTCAAAAACAACATCAAAGTGATCATCCTGTAACAATCCAAAAGAGGCATTTAAAAACTTGATTCCACAAGACTTCTCATCAAACCATACATTATGTCTGATTATGCCTTGGAATCTTCAGAGTATCCCATCATAATGCAAGCATGAATCTTTTCATCTAACTTATTTATGCAATCATTAGAAATATGAGCCCAGGAAAAACATCCAAACAAACGAAGGTGGTCGAATGAGGGATTCCTTCCACACCATATTTTGACTGGAGTCACCAAAGGAACAACTCAAGTCTATATGTGATTGAGCAGATAGTTTTTACATTAGAAATATTCATCCTAGAAGCAAGGAGAAAAATATATGTCCTGCAAAACACATCTAGCCATTTCAACTAACATCTGATTATTGCATTATGTGATGCCATTTTTCCGAGGTGTATGAGGAACTAACCGCTTCCAACCAATACTAGATTGAACCCAGTATTCTTCAAAAGACCGATTTACATACTCACCACCATTGTTTGATCTCATACACTTGATGGGTCAACCATAGTATTTTTCATCAAAAGCTCTAAATCCTTTGAGATTTTCAAAGACAAGATTCTTATTCTTCAGAAAATAAACCCAAGTGAAATGAGAGAGATCATCAATGATAGTCAAGATATACCTTCCACCTACCAGGGAAGGTACATTGATGCATCATAGATCACTGTGAACCAACTCCATGAGGTTCTACGCTCACCATTATTTGCCAGAGTCAAAAGGTTCTTGATGATGCTTTCCAAGAACACATCCTTTACATAATCCATTAGGGGGAAAAGTTTAGGTAAACTAGCAACCATATTCTAAGTTTCCATCGACTGCAGACTTTGAAAATTAATGTGTTTGAGGTGTTCATGCCAAGTTCGAATTCATTTGTTAGTGTGAGCAACAAGAGTAGTCAGTTCAAAATCAAGTCTAGTTGTGTTACATAATTTATAAAAATTGTCCTTTAGGTCGAGAAACCCTCCAACGACAATCAACTGACCTTTCTTCAAATATCAAACAAATAATCAATCTTTCCAAAAATACACAATATTACATGTCTATGTTAACTGAGAAACATGCAAAATATTGGCACTGAAGTTTAACACATGATAAACGTAAAAATTTCTCCCATGTCAAAAGGAAACATCACTCTGACTAGCAATATCGAGAAAAAAATCACCAGCAATATAAATCTTCCTCTCCTCAACTTCATTCAAGGAGGTGAACAAGGAATCATCCTTAGCCATGTGATGAGTGCACGCAAAGTCAAATACCCATTCATTCTGCGCAGAATGAGACAACAAGTCTTGAGAAGTTCTATTGGGACAAGATTTTGGGACTAGTTTTGGGAGCTGCACAGTGCGTGCAAAATAAGGAAAGACAGTTGGTGCACTTTTAGGACCCATGCACACGCAAAGGAAGGAATATCGTTGAAGCCGTTAGGAATTTTGGGTCCATTGAAAATGTCTAAGACCTATTTTAATTGTATAAATATGTTAAGGTTTTTGGATAGAGAGGAGTGGAGTCAATGAATTTAAAGAGATAAGTATGTAATGTAATATAAGAGAGGAAGTATGCAATGTATGTGTGAGTGTAAGAGTGAAGGGAGACATAGAGAGATAGAGGGATATGAGAATGGCTAGGCCGTAATGTATGAGTGCAGTGCACATATTTTGTAATGAATATACTAAATAATATAATAATAATTTGGTCATTGTGGACATAGCCAATCTTGGGTGAACCACGTTAAATATGGTGTCTGTGTGTTATAATGTGATTGTTCTGTTTATTGTGTGCATATAATGAATGTTTTACATGTTGTTACATTTCTGCACACATGATATAAGGTATAATGAACTAATGCTAAGTATAATGGTTATGAGAACTACCTCACATCCCTTCATGACTGTAGAAACCTGGTTCCTGCAGTCCCCATGGATACCTTGGGTGAGACTTCACTACTTGCAGGTGATGCCAAAAGGGCTGGTATCTTAGGGTTTTGTTATTGAATTCATGTTGAACCTCAAGTCTTCCCATTTCATGACAACAAATAGTTCCATTGTCAGGACCAAGATCTACGACTGAGGGGAATGTGGAGGTCGAATAAGGAAGAGATCAAACAATGATTAGAGCAAAAAGAGTGTGGTTTTTCTAGAGATCAGAATAAGAACCCTCAGATCATCTCAAAGCAGTGGCTACAGAGGTATGTATTTAAAAACTTAGATGAGATTTTATTTGTTAATTTTTTGAAGTCTTGGCTGAGTGGTTACAAAGGTTAGCTGAAAATAACGAAATATTTTGCACTATTGTTCCAAGGAGTTGGACCCCTGAGTCGATCCACCAAGTTAATACTATAAGTAGCCAGATCGTGTGCACAATTGATTTCTGGGTGGATAGTGTATTGGGGGATTATATTACTAAGTTTTTTATAGATTGTACCTAGTCATATAGTGCTGCTAAAAGAGAGTTCTTTAAGGTTCCACTTGGAAGATATTTGAAATCAATTTCTACTTGGATCAAGATGTTGTTGTGTGATAATGGGTTATGAGGTTGGAACCGATCACCCCAATAACTAGGTTCCTTCACGCGGATAGGGGAAGTAGGGGCTGACTGGGGGATGGTCTGAGAGTATTGAAAAAAAGGATGCAGGAATGAATTAGGAATGGATGGACTAATAATGTCAAGCAAAGAAGAATGTGCGAAGAAAGACGAGATTGGAGTATTGTGCAATGGAAAAATATTCCGGTAAAGTAGGAAGATTCCCAATGGATGATAGAGAAGGACATCAAAATGATATTGAGGAAAGAGACATCAATGTAGCACTCTAGATCGAAGGAATACCACACACAGAGGAAAAGGAAAAATACTGTCAGTTCAGTCCAACAGAAGAAGATCCATTACATCCCACTCAGGCTAGACTCCATGTCAAAACTGCGACCTTGTGTGCATGTCCAAGGTCTAAGGTAAGATCTAAAATTTTGTCATGAGCACTTGTAGTTAGTGAAGGAAGCAAGGATAGCAGTAAAGGTAGTCAAAGTAGTGGAACCTAAAACCAGTTAGTGACATCAAGAAAGAATAATGCGCAGTATACAATGGCGTGGGTAGACCCCACTTTGAGAATGTATGTATTTCATGGAGTAGGGACAAAAGATCTAGAAAAACACTTATTTGTTTGTGAAGCAGTATGGACCATGAAGAATGTCTAGGACAATGATGCAAAAATTGTGCAGTTAGTAACAACATTAAAAGATCGTGTGTTACTCTAGTATATGAAGTATCAATCCACTATGCCTATGGGATAATCTAGAACGTTGGCAGACATTAGACAAGCTCTATTAAAATAATTCTAGAAACCAAAGTCTGAGTCATGGTGTATTACAAAACTGAAAGAGATTAAGCAGTTGCATAATGAATCAATATGGAATTTTGACCAGAGATTCAAGATATTGATGGATCGATTGACCTTCCATATTCCAGATGAGAAACATAGGGAATGGTTCATTGTGGGATTTTTACCACATATACGATGCCCATTGACACAATAGAATATTATGTTGCAGTCAGAAGCGCTAGAGATCACCATGAAATTGGAAGCATCCCATGTAGGAGAAAATGGTGCAAGGATGGCTTAGGTTCAGTCGTAGTTAGTAGCATTGACAATTCAGCTGCAATAACTTGATAAAGGGAAAGAAAAGCACGAATAATTCTGGTGTACCACATGCAAAAAAGAATGGAATCATAAGAATGAGTGTCTATATTTTAAAGAATATTTGGCTACGGGAGCCCCAAATCCCTTGGGATCGGGAGGAGGGGTGTGGTGTGAAATATGTAGAACAATGGGTCATCATTTGACTTCCTGTCCTTTGATGCAGAAATATCATAGCGGTAATTTTTGTAATTTTGTGGGGCATGATGAAAAGGACTACCATGCACTCGATCTCATGAGAGACTGCACCGTGGATGCATACAAAGTTCAATGGGAATATAGATCGGAAGGAGGAGTAATGCAATATAATACTCTGAGAGGCTACAATCAAGGAGAAAGAGGAGGATTTATAGATCGGGGAAGAGGAGGATTCAACAACATAAGAGGACCAATTATATGTTATAATTATAACCAACCTGAGAATTTGGTATGAGATTGTCAGAATCCTTATACAACGTGAACATATTGTAGACAGTTGGATCATGTGATGGAATATTGTCTGCAACTAATCGTGAAGTGGTAGAAAAAGAGGAACCAAAATTTTTAAATGATAGAAGAAGAATAACACGACGATCGACCAAGGGTAGCAGAAATTATGCATGGAGGAGAGAGAACAAGAGCTGATGAGATGGAACAAGGAATTCAGAATCACCAGTGGGTTAGGAAAGTAGCAGAACCTCCTTCGACATTTGATCCTCGTAAAGAGAGAGACACATATAAGCAAGAAAGGAAGTAATTGCTAGAAATAGAATGGGTAGCATCGACTTCACAACCCGTGTATGACATGCCACCTGTGTATGAAATGCTTCCATCCTACAACCACTCGATGATAGAAAGGACAATTGAGAAGGTAAGTGTTAGCACTAAGAGTCACCCTCATATTGCAAGAGGATAAGCCCAATACCCATCAAAATGTTTATGGAGGTAGGTTTATGAGTGAAGGTCGAATGGACAAAACTCAGTACAAGAATGTTTTAACAAAGAAACTTGACAAGAAATGCATAGGGAAATGAGGTCCTCATTAACTTCAGTCAGTGGTTTAAGGTTAAAGGTGAGTATAAGGAAGACTTAGTGAGAAAGGTGGACAAGTCTGCCATGAGCATCCGACCTTCAAGCAGCTTGGTGAAGAAAAACTCAGGCATACGAGCACTCTTGAACTCAAGTTTCAAACACTGAAATATATCACAACAGCATAATAATCAAACCTCCATTACCATGCGACTACAACAACTCATATGGATTTTCCATGCATGAGCATTTCAGCATAAGAGGAAACAAGGAAACAAAGAAAATACCAGAACATGTCACAACAACATTATAATCAAACCTACATTACAATACAACCACAACCCTCGTTTGGATCCTCCATGCACGAGTGTTTCAGCATAGATTAAACAAGATGATGAAAGAAGCTAAATTATATTAATGAGAAAGTCTCAGATCTCATACATAACCAGAGAACAACTATGATATCAAAATATTACAAAATAGGGAGCTCTGCTCAACCATTCGACCACCTTAACAAAACCTTAAAATGATCTATTTATAATCGGATCAGTCCACAACTACCAGGAGTGTGATCTGGCCATTCCATTCAAATATTTTCATATGTGCCTCCTTATGTCAGACTGTGTGTTTCCTCCTGTCATATGCAAGCTCAGATTAGTATGGGCTTGCAAGTAGAAACCATCCAGTGAGGTACCTCGGGCTAACATTTATGTCTCCTCGGCTATAGCTTCCAAGCTTCCTATTTATGAATTGAGTTGAGGTTTCAGCTACCGGTCCTTTTTCATTAATTGAATCCTTCTCAGGATTGGAGCATGACTAGACAACTAGCGGGCAACCACCTGTCACTATTGGATATGACATTATACGCACACGTGATTTCGGGGCCGTCGAAAGTGGTTTGGACCCAAACCACTTTTGGGCCCGAAATGCACCATATTGCGCCATGTAGCCTCCCCGCAATACCATGGTTTGGATTTCATCCCGCCTTTGGATTTTAACACCCGTGTAGCTTGTGGCACTAAAATGATTGGTGACCATTGATCCAATCACGATTTGCGATCTGGGTGCACCGATTATTTTAGCACCCCGCCAAAGTTTTATATGCTCGCCAACTATGGAAACCTTCCAACTGTGTCTAGAGATGACACCAAATCGAAATGAACATGATATTTTTGCCGTTGCAAATTGCACTCGCTTGCTTGCCTGCGCTCATAGATGTCAACTGTGACCCTTGACAACTTCATGTGATAAAAGTAAGTACTTTGGAATTTTTTTTAAAGAGTTGTTCAGAACTAATGAAGGATGAAACTGCATTGAATGCATTGCACGAGATGATTGACCAGTGCACGCAAGATAAATAAGCACCTAGTGCACAATGAGAAGTTAATAAGGTACAACACAAAAAAGGGAAAAATAGGGAATTTCGACTTAACGTGCAGGTAGGAAACTATGACATGGATAATATCATCTTGGATCTAGGATATGATGTGAATGTAATTCCGAAGTAGACATGGGAAATGATGGGAAAACCAAAGTTGATTTGGTCACCAATTCAGTTGAGGCTAGCGAATCAATAGAATATTGTCCCAATTGGAAGACTAGTAGGGGTGAATGTTAACATCGATGGAGTGATCAACACGATAGATTTTGAAGTAATCGAGATAGTGGATGGTAGCAAACCTTATCTAGCTTTTCTTGGAATCGACTGGGATTTTGATAACCAAACCATTGTTGATTTGAAAAAGAGATAAATGATCTTTGAAGTAGCAAACTTGAGAGTTCCATTAGATCTCATATAATGAAGACGATATGTGGAACTAGCAAGGGGAAAAGAACTCGTTAACCTTTATAGTATGACCGCGTAGATGGATGACTATATTAATCCTACTATTGAAGGTGTACTCAGCCGATGAAGTATCATTTATTTTGATTCATATTCATAAGAATCCCTTGGCAACATCACATTGCGCTAGATTGGAGCTGAGGTATGTGATCCCCTGAAGTATGATGGAATAACATATGTATATATTTTTGTAAAATAATTTGAATTGCAGATACCATATCAACATATATTTATAGCTTTAGATATTTCACTAAAATCAACTCCAACAAGGTGTTGGGATGCACATAAGGATGAAATAGATAATTGGCAGCAATGCAAAAGGCTATTACAGGCCAGGTTCGAAAATTTTTTTGAATATTCCATGCAAAATTTTACCGAGTTGACTTTTCCTATAGATCATCCTACATAGTGCACTGCACACTACTACATATTGAAAACATTGTGACGAAAGTACTCTTTCATTGCAAAATTCAAGAGAAAAAGTTCAATTTTTCAATTTTGATCTAAATCCACCCCGTATTCGTCGCTCTATCGACATAACCAAACTTTCGTCTGTTTTGCGACAATCATCGAGATGGTGGACTATTGTCTCTATTTCAACGAACTTGTGTTTTCATCGCAAGAGCAACGCTCACTATTGACCATTACACTTTTTGATACTATCCATATTGACCACTATACATTTTGGCAAAGTCTAAATTGATACAGTCAACATTCGTCGCAAGAGAGACAATATGACCATTATAACCGTTCTAGTCTTTGACAAAGTGACCTAAATATAACAAATATATATATATATATATA
>JZKD02S0441663.1:205644-219792 GCA_000966675.3 Picea glauca | reverse complement strand
GTTTTGAAGGATCCTCCTATTTAGACTTCTTCGAGAGGATCATATTATGATGTTTTAATGGTTAGATTTTTCTTTAATGTGTATTATGGATGGTTTATGAATGTTTTAATGGTTATATTTTTCTTTAATGTGTATTATGGATGGTTTGTGAATGTTGTTTTTTAGTGGCATGTTAATCATATGCATGAAGTAGTGAAAGCTATTATGTTTAGGAGATAAATGCATAATAATCCATAGATATTTTTAATTGATTTATTTCATTAACCCTATTGCATGGGTTATGTTTAAATGCTTATTTCTTGGTGGTTTTGATTTGTATTTTGAATTGGTAACCACGAGGCTCCTTTTATTACCTCATGAACGTGACAATGTTGTGATTTCAAATTATTTCTCCTTCAAGGAGCCCTTGTCGATCTTCCAATCATGATAGCTTGATTGAATTTTTTTGTATGTTCCTTTGTTATCTATGAAATAGTTTTTGAAAGATTTATATCAATGACATTCGTATTGTGCGCACAAATAGTAGGAATCTCATGATCAAGACTCTACTACATAACAAAGTTCAATATATGATCATGGGACACATAGGATCAATATAGGATCATAGGATCAACAAATTTCAATGGTATTCAAGTAGAACTAGGACACATGAACCATCAATGTGTATGAATTTCAATCGTGTGATGATGAGTTGGCATTGAGCATGTGAGAAACTACCAAGTCAAGGATAAATAATGACTCTCCTTGCCTAGTGAAGGGACAATGACATGTGATGAATCACACCCTATGATATACCCATTTGATACAAAATGCTTGTGAGTCCTTAGAAAAAATCAACAAAGCCAACTTGACTTTTAGAATTCAATTTAGTGATCACCAGGTAAGAGGCTCTTGACCTCCTCTTTAGTTTTGTTCATTCATTTTCCTATATTTAGGCTTGTATGACCCTTATAAAATACCATTAGGGTTTCTGTAAGTTCATATAGGGTTAGAGGAAAAAATAAAGTAGGTGCACAACTATTCCATCTTTAGTTTCGTATGTCACACAAGGGGTCAACTAGCTTACTACATGAAGTTACTATGCAAATAGTGACATGACATGAAAATATTCAAGATATAGGTGTGTATTTTGTAGTGTGAAGGTAAATATCCCCATGCAAGGACACTGTGCAATTGTTGGATGGAAAATTGTGCAATGTGCACACTTATGAGGAAAAAATATGCGTAGATGGCACAAGAAATAGACTATTATATGTGTAGTACTGATGGTGGTTTTTCCCTTTGATTTTTATTGGTAATTGAGCATATTCACTAGAGGGAGAGAGATTTTAAGTATTTATGGAATGATGTAGTTGGGAAACCAGAAGTGGGGAGTCATCTTGCATGGTATGGGTTATTCAAGCTACTTCAAAACCCTTTTATGTGTGCTAATGAGGTGTTATTAAGGAGGATCCCTAGATTTTGGTATCTCGATGGGGAGTGTTTTGAGATTTAGGGAAATTGTTTAGAGTTGGCACTACTGGACATCTATTCCATGATTGGTTTTCCCTTCTTTGAATAGGTGGGAGATAGTTGGCCCCAACTAGGAGGGGGTAGGACCTTGGAGGAATTGATCAAAGCTCATGATGTGAGCGAGGGATGAAAAAGGTTGATGGTGCCATCCCTATTGGTGTGATCCAGTCTAAGGAGATGTGAGATATGGTGACCATGGTAGTGAAAATATTGGGATCTTATGGCCCACATGTTTTCTTGGGTGGCCATATGATGATGGGGGAGAGAGTTCTATAGGGCACACATTTTGGATGGCCCCAAATGTTACTAATTATTCTAAGGAGGAATTTGATGATTTGTTGATGACAAAGTGGGGTTAAACTTGGCTTAGGTATACTTTTTTATGTTTATATAAAACCATTTAGTTTGATTGGGAAGGACCTAGGAGCCTAGGATGTAGTGATGGGAAGAGTTGATGAGCCTAGGATGTATAATTATATAGTTGTATAACTAACATTAATTACATTTTTGTATATTAATGTTGTATTATATAATATAATTTATATATTATATATAATATAATATTTAATATATGATATATAACATATATCCAAAATTTTAAAAAACTAATCCATTGTTATCTCTCATGCTCGCATATATCCAAAATAAATAAATAAAAACAATCCATTGTTATCTCTCATGCTTGCATATATCCAAAAGTTCAAAAAAACCAATCCATTGTTAACTCTCCCGCTCCCAACCTCACCTCTTGCTCGTACTCTCACCTCCTGCTCGCACTCTTACCTCCTTCTTGCACCCTTACCTCTCGCTCGCAACCTCACCTCTTGCTCACAGCCTCACCTCCTGCTCGCACCCTCACCTTCTGCTCGCACCCTCACCTCATGCTCGCACCCTCACCTCTTGATCACACCCTTACCTCCCGCTCACAAACTCACCTCCTTCTCGCAGCCTCACCTCCTTCTCGCAGCCTTACCTCCCACTCACACCCTTACCTCCTGCTCGCACCCTCACCTCCTGCTCGCACCCTCACCTGCCACTCACAGCCTCACCTCCTGTTCGCATCCTTACCTCCCGCTCACAGCATCACCTCCTGCTCGCACCCTCACCTCTTTCTCTCACCCTCACCTCTCACTCGCAACCTTACCTATTTGATCACCTCACCACATTCTTTGTTGATCAGAGCCAAAGCCACGGCATTGGAGCCCTATATTCTCACCTCACCACATTATATCTAGATCGAGCAGAGCCAAAGTTGCTACATTGGAGACAAAGGAGAGTTGGAGTTTCTACATTGGAGACATAGGATCCCTAGTTCAAGTGACGGAGGTGCCCTAGCTTGAGAAATTCCACCAAAATCATCAGTAAGTGATTTATATGCAAAATTGGTGGTAGAGATATTGGTGGCAGAGGTGCCCTAGCTCTTGTTTTTTTCCTTTATAAAGAACATTGCCTACAAGAATACTCTTCTTGTGCACTCTAGCCTTAACACCGTGGCCAGTTATAGACACGAAATCCTGTGCCTCAGGCAGCCTGCTTTCCTCTAAATTTCCTCCTCTCAAAATTTTGGCATACTCAAACACAACCATTGCCAAAGTATGCTCATTGTTTGCTTGGAGCATAACCCAATATTCAAGTTAGCTAATGAGACATATAATCCTTTAACTGCGGACATAACAAAAAATGCAGAATGATTGTGAAGATAAATTTAGGTAAAGATCAATCAATATTATGTTTGTAATAGTTGGCTATACAGGAATGCATCAATGTGCATCCAAACAAACCCTATACTACCACTACACGACCAATAACAAAAATGACGTCAATCACATAGGCCACCCAAGAATTAACTGATCCCAACTTAAACAAATCAGGTATTCGAAAATAAAGCTGTAGGACCTACGCAACAACAATTTCATAGAAGTCATGCAGGACCATGTTTTTCATAAGCTTAGTGTTAATAACAATAGGTTTTCCAATGCCCGCACGGGTGTAGATGGATTGGCAAGTGCCGTGTAAATGGAAGGAAATTTGTAAAATGAAGTCTCATGTTCGATTCTCACCCGGATTTACTTGTGCGCCATTCTTGCAGGCTGGGTGGTTGCACCCGGGGTTATAGTGGTAGCCGACGGGGATCGACCCCGTGTCACGCGAGTACGAGAACCACGAGTTGCCGATTCCCCCAGTAAAAAAAAAAACAATAGGTTTTCCAATAGCTAGTGTCCCTGTCTTATCAAATATAATGCAGTCCACCCGTGGACAGAAAAATCTACATTCATCAATGAAACTTTTCTTTTAAAATATGAACATAACCAGACTTAGAGAAGTACTTCTCTATCTCTAGAAACCTAGTTCATATTCAAACAACGAAAAGGTCTTTTGCCAATATATCACTTACTTTGTGTGCACTCTCAAGTGCCTTTCCCCCTTTGATGAGAACACCTTGTGTGTCACCTACTCCAGTGCCCACCATGACTGCAATGGGTGTTGCAAGGCCCAAAACACGGGGACAAGCTATAACCATGACATATATGCCAAACTGAAGAGCAAGCTCAAACTCATCCATGGAAGAAGGGATCCAAGAATTGGGGTATGAACCAATCTTGCCTGTTTCAAACCATGTTAGTCAGGTAGTAAAGGAGATCACAATAAGCTACAAAACAGTGAACAAAGGTAACCATGCTTAGTTTCAAAAGAAAAATTCCACACGAGCTAGGTTCAACCAAACTACCAAAGGCTCAATTTTTACTTAACTTTGGAAGAATAAGAACTTTGAAATATAAGGACAAATGACTCATCTGTGGAAGAAAGAACTAAAGAAAATACGTCAATGTTTTTTTAATTTCCTGTGTGTACAAAAGCACTAAAGAAAATAATTCATGCAAGGTAAAAATGACACTAAAGCAGGTGTGTTGAAGAAAGCAAGTGCATTTGCATATGCACCAAAACTTATAGATAGTTGCAGTTCACATATTTTGATAGAATATACATGTGGGGGTTTGAAGCCCCATTCTTGTTTATCAAGGCTTCTCAGGTCTCTTCCACCCCCTTCCTTCAACATGGGTGCATCATTTCATATGTACTTAGTTTAGTCACAGTTGGGATGTACTTCAAATTTTAACACCCATATATATGTATATGAGACTGATTATGTCATATTAATATATTCTGGCCATGGTTTCTTGCACGATGTTGTATTCGAGACTTCTTCATTGTCTCACTATTTATATCATGAGTTATCTCAATGAGTATGGGTATGCCTACCTTGTCCCATTGAGATCACACAGATCACCACCTTGTGACCCTTTTGTTGACAAGTAACTTTTTGTGGCCTCTTCGATGGTTGCGCCTCTATTTTTTTCCCGTGGCATTTTTTCTATGCATGGATATGGATATTTATTTTGCGCCTCTATTTTTTTCCTAGCAGTACTGCACACATAGTAATCTATCAAGAAATTATTTATTTGCTTAAAACCTCTTGCTCCTTCCCATAGCTAGTTTTCATTGAAGTTGAAATTCTTGCATTTCATTTTCCTCTTGCATGGTTTAAAGAGTTGAGTCAAAACTCCATCAGTTTCATGACCACTCCTTTGAGTAACAACAACCTAAAATTAAGCGCTAATTAAAATTTATATAGAAACTTTTCTAGGGCTCTTCAAACCCATCTTAGCTTAGGTGTAGAGATTTGGAATAGGATTGTGAGAATAGCTTTCCAAAGCTGCTAAACAAACATAAAGCCTTGAGTTAGGGAGTGAAATCCAGTTGCTATATCATTGAATTTGCGAAGCCCTTCTAACACAAGGGTCAATCACGAGGTTGCATTGGGGCCCTCAGAGTAATAAACCATGCTTTGTTAGTCTTGATGTTGATTGTCGATTGTCCCCCCTCTGCTTTTGTATAGTAGGTGGTACCATAGAGGCCATAATTATTTAGACTTCCTACACAAGGTGACAACACAAGGAAGGTGGTGTTGTACCTGGGATTGACGTTGGCTAGACTCACTCAGACTCCTTGGAGGGTTTCCCACTATTCGGTGAGGTAACTTGCACTAGGGAATTAGTTCGTTAAGTAGGTTGTCAAGGTAACTTTCCCACCCGCCGAAACTCATCCCCTTCACACATCGATTCTGCGATGTTGGATTCCATCACCAACTAGCGCTTCTTTGTGAGAAGGTTTGTTTGCATGCTTGACTCCTATATTAATTAGCCTGTGTTGTGTTTTCTCCTTAGTTGGCCTTAGGATTGAGTTTGTGTCTAATGGCATCAGTTCTGGGTTAATTCCTCATTTGATCAATACAAAATATGGATACCATTAAAATAAAAGGTAATAAAGAGGTAACAAATAGATCATACCTAACTTACGTCTTATAATTCTCCAACATTGCTCTTTACACTTAGTGAAACAAACACCAAATGGAATGGTTTACACAAGGTCAATGGAGAATGTTATTGGAAAATTTAAAATATTATCATAAACCCACATCTCACATATTTATACATGCACCATAGATTCACAATCTTTCATGAAGAGGTCCAAGAGAAATGCCTCCATGCAAAATTGTCCACATCAGAATTTTCCATGTCCTTGTTGGAAATATATAAAATTCCGTTGAAGATATTTTAGTCCTTGTCGTGCTTAAAAAGGATGATCCCATTCTGGAAGTGGTCAAAGACTACTTTTATCCCCCCTCTATCTGGTAAATTCTACTTCTTATACTAGCCTTCCCCTACAATAGGGAGTGTTGTGTCCCTTTTCTCGAAAATAAGTGAGGTTCCTCTTCTTTCTCCCAACATTCTCCCAACCTCTTGGACAATAATACATGCAACCTCAAAACTAACGTTTAGGGAAACTAGAATCCAATCATGAACCGGGAGTGAACCAGGAGTGAGGGGTGCTCTAGCTAAAATCCTATGCCAGGAATCCAACAAAGATGACGGTTTCTCAATCCGAGTCTCGGTTTTCGTTTTATGCTCAGTTGCAAGTCGCATCCCAAACCATTTCGGGGACTCTTGGGAATTCCTCCTCGGGGCATAAAAGCCTAACGGAGCAACATTTTGAAGTTCCATGAGATGTTGCATGCTTGTTTAGCCATGGACTAGGTGACCATAGAGTCCATCCACTTCCGAGGCATGGTTTCTCAAATTGGACCCCTAAATCCAAATGTTGCATTGTTTCTTATTGACCAAAGCACTAGTTATCGAAATTGATGAAAAAAACAACTTTAGAGGGGTTGGAACCGAGAGTGAGGGGTTATCTAGCTAAAATCCTATGCCAGGAATCCAATAGAGATGATGGTTCCTCAATTCGAGTCTTGACTTTAGTTTTATGCCCAGTTGCAAGTCGCATCCCAAACCATTTCGGGGACTCTTGGCCAATTCCCGCTTAGGGCATAAAAGACTAACAGGGCAACATTTTTTAGTTTCGTGAGATGATGCAAGCTTATTTAGGCATGGACTAGGTGACAAAATTATCCATCCTCTCACGATGCATGGTTTCATAAATTGGACCCCTTAATCCAAATGTTGCATTGCTTCAAACTGAGCAAAACACTAGTTCTCGAAATCAATGAGTAAAGCAACTTCTGAGGCATGGCACCTGGGAGTGAGGGGTGATCTAGCTGAAATCCTATTCCAGTAATCCATCAAAGTCGATGGTTCCTCAATCCGAGTCTCGATTTTTGTTTTATGCCCAGTTACAAGTCGCATCCCAAACCATTTCAGGGACTCTTGGCCAATTGTTCTTCAGAGCATAAAAGCCTAACAGAGAAGCATTTTTGAGTTCCATGAGATGTTGCATGCTTGTTTAGCCATGGACTAGGTGACCACATTGTCCATCTTCTCTCGAGGCATGGTTTTGTAAATTGGACCCCTAAATCCAAATGTTGCATTGCTTCTTACTGAGAAAAGCACTAGTTATCGAAATCGATGAAAAAAACAACTTTCGAGGGGTTGGAACTGAGAGTGAGGGGTGCTCTAGTTAAAATCCTATGCCAGGCATCCAACAAAGATGAAGGTTCCTCAATGCAAGTCTCGATTTTCATTTTATGCCCAGTTGCAAGTCGCATCCCAAACCATTTCGAGGACTCTTGACCAATTCCTCCTCAGGGCATAAAAGACTAACAAAGCAACATTTTTGAGTTTCGTGAGATGCTGCAAGCTTGTTTAGGCATGGAATAGGTGACCACATTTTCCATGTTCTCCCGAGGCATGGTTTCGTAAATTGGACCCCTAAATCCAAATGTTGCATTGCTGCTTACTGAGCAAAGCACTAGTTATCGAAATCGATGAAAAAAACAACTTTTGAGGGATTGGAACTGGGAGTGAGGGGTTCTCTAGCTAAAATCCTATGCCAGGAATCCAACAAAGATGACGGTTCCTCAATCTGAGTCTCGATTTTCATTTTATGCCCAGTTGCAAGTCGCATCCCAAACCATTTTGGGGACTTTTGGCAATTCCTCCTCTAGGCATAAAAGCCTAACAGAGCAGCATTTTTGAGTTCCCTGAGATGTTGCATGCTTGTTTAGCCATGGACTAGGTTACCATAGTTTCCATCCAGTCCCAAGGTACAATTTCATAAATTGGACCCCTAAATCCAAATGTTGCATTGCTTCTTACTAAGCAAAGCACTAGTTATCGAAATCGATGAAAAAAACAACTTTCGAGGGGTTAGAACTGGGAGTGAGGAGTGATCTAGCTAAAATCCTATGTCAGGAATCCAACAGAGATGACAATTACTCAATCTGAGTCTCGGTTTTCATTTTATGCCTAGTTGCAAGTTGCATCCCAAACCATTTCGGGGACTCTTGGCCAATTCCCGCTCAGAGCATAAAAGACTCACAGAGCAACATTTTTGAGTTCCGTGAGATGTTGTAAGCTTGTTTAGGCATGGACTAGGTGACCAAATTATCGATCCTCTCCCAAGGCATGGTTTCGTAATTTGGCCCCTTAATCCAAATGTTGCATTTCTTCAAACTGAACAAAACACTAGTTCTAGAAATCAATGATTAAAGAAACTTCTGAGGGGTTGGAACCGAGAGTGAGGGGTGATCTAGCTAAAATCCTATTCCATAAATCCAACAGAGACAACAATTCCTTGATTTGAGTCTTGGTTTTAGTTTTATGCCCAGTTGCAAGTCACATGCCAAACCATTTCGGGGACTCTTGGCCAATTCCCGCTCAAGGCATAAAAGACTAATAGAGCAACATTTTTTATTTTCATGAGATGTTGCAAGCTTGTTTAGGCATGGAATAGGTGACCAAATTATCCATCTTCTCACGAGACATGGTTTCGTAAATTGGCCCCTTAATCCAAATGTTACATTGCTTCATACTGAGCAACACTAGTTCTCGAAATCAATGATTAAAGCAACTTCTGAGGCATGGCACCAGTGAGAGAGGGGTGCTCTAGATAAAATCATATGTCAGGAATCCAAAAAAGACAATGGTTCCTCAATCCGAGTCTTGGTTTTCATTTTATGCCAAGTTTCAAGTCGCATCCCAAACCATTTTGGGGACTCTTGGCAATTCCTCCTTGGGGCATAAAATCCTAACAGAGAAGTATTTTTGAGTTCCATGAGATGTTACATGCTTGTTTAGCCATGGAATAGGTGACCACAGTGTCCATCCACTCCCGAGGCATGGTTTTGTAAATTGGACCCCTAAATCCAAATGTTGCAGTGCTTTGTACTGAGCAAAGCACTAGTTATCAAAATCGATGAAAAAAATAACTTTCGAGGGGTTGGAATCATGAGTGAGGGGTGCTCTAGCTAAAATACTATACTAGGAATCCAACAGAGACAATGGTTCCTCAATCCAAGTCTCGGTATCAATTTTATGCCCAGTTGCAAGTCGCATCCCAAACCATTTCGAGGACTCTTGGCCAATTCTCACTCAAAGTATAAAAGACTAACGGAGCAACGTTTTTGAGTTCCGTTAGATGTTGCAAGATTGTTTAGGCATGGAATAGGTGACCAAATTATCTATCCTATCCTGAGGCATGGTTTCATAAATTGGACCCCTTAATCCAAATGATGCATTGCTTCAAACTGAGCAAAACACTAGTTCTTGAAATCAATGAGTAATGCAACTTCTAAGGCATGGAACTCGGGAGTGAGGGGTGGTCTAGCTGAAATCCTATCCCAGTAATCCATCGAAGTCGACAGTTCCTCAATCTGAGTCTTGGTTTTCTTTTTATTCCCAGTTGCAAGTCGCATCCCAAACCATTTCAGGGACTCTTGGCCAATTGCTCCTCAGGGCATAAAAACCTAACAGAGCAACATTCAAGAGTTCCATGAGATGTTGCAAGCTTGTTTAGCCAGGGACTAGGTGACCACGTTTTCCATCCTATCCCGAGGCATGGTTTCTTAAATTGGACCCATAAATCCAGATGTTGCATTGCTTCTTACTGAGCAAAGCACTAGTTATCGAAATCGATGAAAAAACCAACTTCCAAGGGGTTGGAACTGGGAGTGAGGGGTGCTCTAGATAAAATCCTATGCTATGAATCCAACGAAGATGATGGTTCCTCAATCTGAGTCTCGATATTCATTTTATTCCTAGTTGCAAGTCACATCCCAAACCATTTCGAGGACTCTTGGCCAATTCCCCCTCAGGGCATAAAAGACTAATGGAGAATCATTTTTGAGTTTCATGAGATGTTGCATGCTTGTTTATCCATGGACTAGATGACCATATTGTCCATCTTCTCCCAAGGATTTTTTTTCGTAAATTGGACCCCTAAATCCAAATGTTGCATTGATTCTTACGGAGCAAAGCACTAGTTATCGAAATCAATGAAAAAACCAACTTCTGAGGGGTTGGAACCAAGAGTGAGGGGTGCTCTAGCTAAAATCCTATGCCAGGAATCCAACAGAGACAACAGTTCCTCAATCTGAGTCTCGGTTTGCATTTTATGCCTAGTTGCAAGTCGCATCCCAAACCATTTCAGGGACTCTTGGTAATTCCTCCTCGGGGCATAAAAGCCTAACGAAGCAACATTTTTGAGTTCTCTAAGATGTTGCATGCTTTTTTATCCATGGAATAGGTGACCACACTGTCCATCCACTCCTGAGGCATGGTTTTGTAAATTGGACCCCTAAATCCAAATGTTGCATTGCTTCTTATTAAGCAAAGCACTAGTTATTGAAATCGATGAAAAAAAGAACTTCTAAGGGGTTGGATCCGGGAGTGAGGGGTGATCTAGCGAAAATCCTATGCCAGGAATCCAACATAGATGATGGTTCCTCAATCCGAGTCTCGGTTTTCATTTTATGCCCAGTTGCAAGTTGCATCACAAACCATTTCGGGGACTCTTGGCCAATTCTCGCTCATGGCATAAAAGACTAACGGAGAAACATTTTTGAGTTCCGTGAGAGGCTGCAAGATTGTTTAGGCATGGAATAGGTGACCAAATTATCCATCCTCTACTGAGGCATGGTTTTGTAAATTTTCCCCTTAATCCAAATGTTGCATTGCTTCAAACTGAGAAAAACACTAGATCTCCAAATCAATGATTAAAGAAACTTCTTAGGCATGGCACCTGTAAGTGAGGGGTGCTCTAGCTAAAATCCTATGCCATGAATCCAACAGAGATGATGTTTCTTCAATCTGAGTCTCGGTTTTCATTTTATGCCCATTTTCAAGTCACATGCCAAACCATTTCGGGGACTCTTGGCCAATTCCCGCTCATTGCATAAAAGACTAACAGAGCAACATTTTTGAGTTTCATGAGATGTTGCAAGATTTTTTAGGCATGGAATAGGTGACCAAATTATCCATCCACTCCCGAGGCATGGTTTCATAAATTGGCCCCTTAATCCAAATGTTGCATTTGCTTCAAACTGAGTAAAACACAAGTTTTCGAAATCAATGATTAAAGCAACTTTTGATGCATGGAACTCGTGAGTGAGGGGTGCTCTAACTAAAATCCTATGCCATGAATCCAACAAATAAGACGGTTCCTCAATCTGATTCTTGGTTTTCATTTTATGCCCAGTTGCAAGTCGCATCCCAAACCATTTTGGGGACTCTTGGCAATTCCTCCTCGGGGAATAAAATCCTAATGGAGCAACATTTTTGAGTTCCATGAGATGTTTCATGCTTGTTTAGCCATGGACTAGGTGACCACAGTATCCATCCACTCCCGAGGCATGGTTTCGTAAATTGGACCCCTAAATCCAAATGTTGCATTGCTTCTTACTAAGCAAAGCACTAGTTATCGAAATCGATGGAAAAAAAAACTTCCGAGGGGTTGGAACCGAGAGTGAGGGGTTCTCTAGCTAAAATCCTATGCCAGGAACCCAACAGAGATGATAGTTCCTCAATCCGAGTCTCGATATTTTTTTTATTCCCAGTTGCAAGTCGCATCCCAAACCATTTCGGGGACTCTTGGCCAATTCCCGCTTAGGGCATAAAAGACTAACGGAGAAACATTTTTTAGTTTCGTGAGATGTTGTAAACTTGTTTAGGCATGGACTAGGTGTCCAAATTATCAATCCGCTCCTGAGGCATGGTTTTGTAAATTGGCCCCTTAATCCAAATGTTGTATTGCTTAAAACTAAGCAAAACACTAGTTCTCAAAATCAATGATTAAAGCAACTTCTGAGGGGTTGGAACTGGGAGTGAGGGGTGCTCTAGCTAAAATCCTATGCCAGAAATCCAACAGAGACGATGGTTCCTCAATCTAAGTCTCGGTTTTCATTTTATGCCCATTTGCAAGTCACATGCCAAACCATTTCGGGGACTCTTGGCCAATTCCCACTCATGGCATAAAAGATTAACGGAGCAACATTTTTGAGTTCCGTGAGATGTTGCAAGCTTGTTTAGGCATGGAATAGGTGACCAAATTATCCATCCACTCCCAAGGCATGGTTTCGTAAATTGGCCCCTTAATCCCAATGTTGCATTGCTTCAAACTGAGCAAAACACTAGTTCTCGAAATCAATTATTAAAGCAACTTATGAGGCATGGCACCCATGAGTGAGGGGTGCTCTAGCTAAAATACTATGCCAGGAATCCAACAAAGATGATGGTTCCTCAATCCGAGTCTCGGTTTTTGTTTTATGCCCATTTGAAATTCGCATCCGAAACCATTTCAAGGACTCTTGGCAATTCCTCCTCGGGGCATAAAATCTTAACGAAGAAACATTTTTTAGTTCCATGAGATCTTGCATGCTTGTTTAGACATGGACTAGGTGACCACATTGTCCATCTACTCCTGAGGCATGGTTTCATAAATTGGACCCCTAAATCCAAATGTTTCATTGCTTCTTACTGAGAAAAGCACTAGTTATCGAAATCGATGAAGAAAACAACTTCCGAGGGGTTGGAACTGGGAGTGAGGGGTGCTCTAGCTAAAATCCTATGCCAAGAATCCAACAAAGATGACAGTTCCTCAATCTGAGTCTCGATTTTCATTTTATGCCCATTTTCAAGTCAACTGGACCAATTTCAACTGCACATTGAGTTTAACAACCACTACTTCCTACATAAAAATTTGGGTTGCATTATTGTTAACCATTGCCATAACTAACTTATTGTTCATCTTGGATTGAAAAAAACTAATATTTGTATAGTTCTACTCTTGGCTTGAACAAAACTAATATTTGTATACTTCTACTCTTGTCTTGAACAAAACTAATATTTGTATAGTTCTACTCTTGGTTTGCCTTAGACATATTGCCAACAAAATCATCCAAGATTTGCAACACACCAACTGATGGTTGGATTTTTTACTCCATAGCATTGACCCTCATCTTCAATGGACATTTCTTATAAGGATTATATGGACAACATTAAGGATTAAACATGAGGGATTGGAAATGGTGATGTCAAACATTTACTCTTTCACACTTGTGCATCATCTCAATCTTCATGTCTACAATATGTGGAGGGTTATTCAAGGTTTCAAGACTTTCTTCATATTTTCCTACTTTAATCTTTTCATGGTCATGTTAATCCATATAGAGGTTCATGATATAAACACTCATTGTTCTAATGTTGACATAAATTCAAATCTTCACTTTGTTAATTAGAGGGCACATTTTTGGCAACAATTTAATGTTTTTAGTTCCATGAAATTTCTTTTGTTTCTTCTACAACATTAAGGATTAAACATGAGGGGTTGGAAATGGAGATGTCAAATATTTTATAATATTTTTTCATAGCATTACCCTTCTTTTCATTATGTCTTTACATTTTATAATCCATATATATTTTCATGATATAAACACTCATTGTTATAATGTTGACATAAATTCCAATCTTCACTTTGTCGATTAGAGGGCACAATTTTGGCAACAATTTAATGTTTTTATTTCCTTGAAATTTATTTTGTTTCTTCAACAACATTAAGGATTGTTTCTTCATGTCTTTTGTTTCACATGTTCAAATATAGATGTAACAATTTGACCTCAAAATCTTAGGTTGAGGTTCATCCATATACATATAGATAGACATGAATTTGGGTACCTTGGAATTCTAGTGAAATACAAAGGACCAAAATATTTAAGGGCTCCTTCTTTAATTTTATAATTTTATTTTCTCAAAACCTAGTGTTGCATTTTTATTTAGGTCATCATCATATTTTTCTTATAGTTTCCTATGTAAATCTATTATTTCAACCTCCTTTGTTGGTTCCTCA
>JZKD02S0441663.1:129720-199710 GCA_000966675.3 Picea glauca | reverse complement strand
TAAGATACAATAAGTAAGAAAATAATGCAACTTTTGTGGATAATAAAAGAGAGCATGAGATGTCATCATCTTCTCCAACTAACGCCATGCCTCCACTTGGAAATTCTAGGCATTTTCATACAAAAAGAGAAGAACCGAGTAGCAACAAAAACCACCATGAATATAGTGAAAAACTTGTAACTAAACCTTCAATGGAAATATTAGGAAAGGAACCCACTATCACAAATGGTTTGTGAATCCCCAATATATGCATTAGATGTGTTTAACATGACCTCCCATACCCATAACACAATGTTAAGATTCATCTCCAAGAAAAATATCAAATTATGATGTTTTTATTCATAATCATGGTAGTAAATGTCATATAGAGGATCCTCATATAACTCTCCATTGACAATGATTTGAAAAAGACTCCCCTTCTTAGGGTTATATCCAACTCTATTATTTCAGTCCTTAAAGATTATGCTCACCACCCCCATCAATATATCTTTTGTGTTGCAAAAAAGTATAGTATTCAAGATCTTGATCCTCCTGGACTAGAGAAAATTTATCCATAGCAATCAAAGGGATGTGCTCCATAATTGGAGTTACCATGTGAGACCTTGAAATTCCTTGCATACCATTTCTTTCTCTCACCCTCAATATAAGCAACTATAAACTAATGATTAAAATAAATACGACTTCCCAAAACCATGCTATACCAAATCTATTGAATCCAGGGAATCAAACTTTTTCGACCCTGGTAACAATGCCAATCATCAACTCCCAAAATTTCACTTTGAAATATGAAGTCCCACATAACAATCAAGGCAAGGTCGATTATACTCAAGAGTTCTCACTACCACCAAATTTCTCAAACCACATACTACTAATATGCCAAAGGGATCATATACTAATATTCCAAAGGGATCCACAAGGGTAACATCGTTTCCTCCTGCATCCCACACTAAAACCACATATTACTAATATGCCAAATGGATCTTAGCAAGTGGATCCATTACCCTCACTAGTTCCTCCATCATTTCTACATATTTCATATGAGACATGGCATGTTAGTATCTCATCTTCAGTAAATTTTGTACAGGACACTAGTTTTTCTTTTAATTAAACTCCAATCCAACTTCTATTCCATTAATTTAACATAAATGAGATGTCACACAATGACATAATGTTTACTCTAGAACCAACCCAAATGGGAAAAACAAATTTCAATGGTTACTCAATTCTCATTTTGAGAATCGTTGGTTACAATATAACTCATGGATCTTTGTGCATACTTTCCTCTTTGGCCAAAATACCCTTTGAGATTTGTGTCAAAAGGACGAATAGGATATCATGGGGGTAATGGGAAGGCCAAGAGACTGAGCTTTTAGTTCCCATTGCTCTCTCTCTGTTTTGCTCCTATTTTCATTTTTCTATTTTATTTTGTTTTACTTTTTTTTCTTTGTCTCATTTAATTTATTAAATCTTGCATTGTCCTTTATTATATAACCTTAATTAATTTTTAAATTACACTTGTAGGTATTGATTCTTACAATCATTCTCGTGTTCAGATCCATTTCAAGTCAGGCCTCCCCATTGAGAGTGTTTTTGTTCTCCAAAATATTAGAGGACCAATCTAGAACAATGTGTCATCTTTTTGTTTCTCTTGACCATGGATATAACTATGAATGTTGTATTTTGTTACTGGCTCGAGTTCTTGCTATGGATTTATCTCTAGTTCCTAGCTATGCTATCATGTAGCAATTCCACAAGAGGATGTGTGAATGACCTCCTTCTACTAGGACCAATTGGTTCCTAGTATGGAAACAATTTTCTTATGTTGCACATGATTACCAACACTCTATCAATGCAACAACTTCACTTGGATGACCTCTTTAGTGTGAAATCATAGCACCTTGTATAATTGGCTCAAAAATCAAATTTTATTTTTTTTGCTCAAAAATCAATTTTTTTTTTCTTTTTTTTTTTTAAAATAAATTGTTGTCGTCTCAATTGCGACGACCCCATAAAAAATCTTGCAACGAAATTGCTATACAAATAACAAAAATTGTATAGCAATTTTGTCGCAATATACCCTGTTTTCGTCGCAATTACGACAACCACTTCGAAAGCTAATTCGTCACAAAATTTATTACATTTGTCGATCTTGTGACAATTTACCTATTGTCGAGTGTGCGACGATATCCCTTTATTGTCTCTCTTGCGGAGATATCTTTACATTATCTCATTTGTGATGATTTTCATCACTAGTCACGCTTGCAATGATTTCCCTACGTTGTCGTGTTTTCTATGATTTCCCTACTTAGTCGTTTTGGCGACAGTATTTCTTCTTTGTCACAATTGTGACAACTCCCTACTATCATCGCTCTCATGACATTAAGTCAGGTTTGTCGCACATGCCACATCACGTGAAAAGATTTTTGGGAGACCCAAGCTTTGTCGCAATATCCACGACATAACGTCACAAGAGCGTCGAAATAGCCATCACAAAATGGCCCAAATTTTCTAGTGGCAACATGGAGTTTAGTACTTAAATAGGAATGGATGCACTTGTTTGTACACACTCTAGAAATTATCCTGAAGAACTGGTATTTAGAGCTGGAAGTATGCAAAGGAACAACAAACTAGGAATACTTGACTTGCAAATTCAAGGTAACTTTCAAGTTTGAAGATGATACCCCTTCATAGACACATCTCTACAGGTTATTAAGAACAAGATATTTACATTAGAAGACTTGAATATACCAGTACCCTTACGTAGTGTGCCCAGATATTCTGTGATTGTTCAAGAGGTTTTGGAATGCTATAACATTGTTGGAGAGGACCAGGAGGATGAAGACCCGAAAAATTTGCAAATAACAAAAACCAAAGGAGAGCGCGCAGTAGAGAGTATTAAGCTTGAATATGTCGAGTATGCAAAGCGATTGAAAAAATGCAAGGCGAATATTGGTATGAAGGTTAATCTCAACTTTCAAGAAGATTGTGGATTTACTACGCGAATGCCAGGACCTTTTTCCGACTACATTCTTAGAGATGAAAGGGATTGTTAGGGAACTAGGGGAGATGAAGATTCCTTTGAATCCGGATGCCAAGCCAGTAAAGCAAACACCATATCGATTGAACCGAGTATATAAGGAGAAAGTGAAAGCAAAAATAGATAGGATGTTGGAAGTTGGATTATTAAACCTGTCGCAGAGTCAGAATAGATTGAACAGATGGTGATTAAGGACAAGAAAATAGGTGGAATTAGAATTTGTGTGGATATGTGGAAATTGAATGATTCTTTCTTAAATGACCCATTTCCTACCCCATTTGCAGATGAAGTTTTGGAGAATCTAGGGGGACAGGAAGCTTACTCATCTACTGATGGATTCTCCAGGTATCACCATATTAAGATTGTGTAGGAAGATCGACATAAGACAATATTTGTGAAAGAATGGGGATGTTACCAGTATACAGTCATGCCTTTTGGGTTGAAAAATGCATCATCAGTATTTTCTCGGGTTGTTGTCGCAAATTTTAAAGAATTTATTCATAAATTCCTAGAAGTATATCTGGATTATTGGACAATGTTCAGTTTGTTGAAAGACCATGTTGAAACTTTATGCTTGATGTTGGACAGGTGTAGACAGTTCCATATTTCCTTAAACTTGAAGAAGTGTATTTTCTGCACATTGTTTGGTATCCTGTTGGGTCATGTAGTATGTAAACAAGGAATTTTGGTCGATCCTGTGAAGATTGTTATTATTGTTGATTTTCCACCACCTAATTCAGTGCAACAATTGCGAGCAACATTGGGACATATGGGGTACTATAGAAATTTTATTAGGGATACACACAGATCACAACCTTATTGGAAATTTTTTTGAAGAAGGATGTTAAGTTTCAATGGAATGAGGAATGTCAACAAAGTTTGGATAACTTGAAGAAGAAACTAGTTACCACGCCGATTTTGGTATTTCCATATTGGAAGAAGGAATTCCATTTCAACATAAATGCATCATCTATAGAGTTAAGCACAATTCTATCTCAACCAATGGAAGGAGGTTTGGACCATCCTATTGCATTTTCTAGTAGAAAGTTGTCGACTATTGAACAAAATTACACTACTATAGAGCATGAAGGTTTGGCAATGGTGTATGCACTACAAAAGTTTAGGCATTATCTATTGGGATCACATTTTAAGATGTATATGAATGATTCTACACTGAGATACTTAGTCAATAAGCCAGTGTTGGGGGGTAAGATATGCAGATGGATATTACTATTTCAGGAGTATGACTTTGAAGTGATTGTGAAACCAAGGAAATTGAACTCATGACCTGATCATTTGTCATGGATACTAATAGGGGAAGATGCAAGAATTGTGGATGAAAATCTACCAAATGCCCACTTGTTTGTAGTATAGATGGTTAATGATTAATTTGCAGAGATTATCGAGTTCTTTAGCACAAGAGTAGCACCACCTGAATTTACAACTTCACAGAAGAAGCAATTAGTAGTAAATGTAGAAGATTATCAACTTATAGCAGGGAATTTGTATAAATTAGGTGCATATGGTATTCTTCAATGATTTGTATTGGAGCATGAGATGTCTATGATACTATCATAGGCACATGAAGGGGTTGCAAGAGGCCACTATGTAGGGAAAGAAATGACACAAAAGATTTTTCGTGTAGGAATTTGGTGGTCCACCCTTCATAAGGATGCTAAAGAGTTTTGTTAGACATGTGATTTCTGTCAGAGAGATGGAAATTCATCCAAAAGAGATGAGAAGACTTTAATACCGTAAGTTACATTGCAATATTTTGATAAATAGGAAGTTCATTTCATTGGACCGATCAACCCACCAACCAAAAGGTGAGGAGAAAGATATATAATCACTGTGACAAATTATTTGACTTGATGGGATGAAGAAAAACATGTCAGAGGTTGTAGCATGGAGACTACTACACAATTTCTCTTTGAGAATTTTTTTACGAGGTTTGGATGTTCGTGAATCCTTATAAGTGATCAAGGGACCCATTTCTTGAATAGAACGATTGATTCTTTGATAGAATAATTTCATATTCACCACCAGAAGAGAACACCTTATCATCCTTAGGAGAAAATGGAAGCATTTAACAAGATCCTAGAGCATGCGTTGATGAAGATGTGTAATATAAATCAAAATGATTGGGATTTGATTATTCCTGTGGTACTATGGGAATATCAGACTACATGTAAGAAGATGGTAGGACATACACCATTCTGATTAGTATATGGACATGAATAAGTTATAGCCATGGAATTCAGTGTGTTGAGTTTGCGCATTGTTGCACTGATAGAGCTTACATATTCAGGTGTAGTAGAGAAAATATTTTCAAAGTTAGTGGAACTAGAGGAAGATTTCTTTGTCACGGGATTTCATCAACAATTTTAGAAAGTGCACGAAAATGAATGGCATGAAAAATATATTGAACATAAAAAGTTCCATATGGGAGACTTAATTTTTCTCAATGAACACAAATGTTTGCAGCACCCTGGAAAGTTCCAAATGCACTAGTTGGGTTTGTATGTGATAAGATTTGTGATAGAAGTAGGTGTTGTTCAATTAGATAAATTGAATGGAGAAATCATGTAAGGAATGGTCAAAGGTAGTTGGCTGAAACTGTATGGGATAGTCGTGCTTCCACGCACTATCCCTACTGTGCAATATGTGTACCGTAGTATCTGTATTATAGAAAAAGGACAAAAAAATAAAATAAAAAGCAATAGAAGAGCTTGCGGAAAGGCACAATAAAAATTTGAAGAGATAAAGTTCTATGTCGGGAATTGTTCAAGGAGTCAAATATGAATAAGAAAATGCCATGAAAAGGAAGGAAAATTGAACTACATGCAACAAGGAGAATTGAAGATCTAAGATAAATACCTGCACAAAGAATGGGAAAACAATTAAGAGAAAATATAATCGAAAGATGATGGGAACGTGTAGTCATAAATGAAGAGAGGCAGTGATATTTTGACAAGGTGGCAAATCTAGACTATGATTCGTCGAAAAGTATGAATTTAATACAGAATATGGAAGGAATTTAATGTGAATACAATCAAATGGGACTACAAATTTTGGGTGCAAAGAGGTATATAACAACTGGAAACAACCTATAAAATCAGACAAGGGGTGGTGAGAAAGGGTTAATTTTGCGTGAACATTTGAAGAGAACAGAAATCGAGAAGAGTTTTTTTATGGAGCTGAGTGAGTTGTAGAAAGAGACAAGTTGCAGAAATTCATGGTGCCACCAAAGGCATGAGAATCCACATCAGGAATGAAGAATCCACACATGAAGTAGGAATAAACACCAGTACAGGAAGAAACCTTGATAGCAGAGGCTTTACACCCAGTCAACTTTCCCAAAGTGTATGTACCACCTAGAATGTTAGTTTTGGAGCCTAATTATATTCATGATTCATAGGTCTTTGTTTTCAGCCATGTTTATACCCCATCAAGACTATACACCTGTCCACATGGGGGGGTTGCAAGGGGGCATTTCCCACCTTGCGGGGTCTGGGGGAAAGCAGGGGTTCAGGGGAGAAGCCCCCAAAGGAAAAATTTCCTTGTAAATGTATATTGTAATTTCATAGTAAATCTGGACCATTCATTATAAGGTCGCAGATTTGACGTTGGAAGTTATGTTAGGGATTTTTTCCCTAGAAGGAAACCCTCTTTTATGAGGGAATTGTATTGAGGTTGTGTATCATTATGAATATTGTATTCTAAGAGAGGAGACTGTGAGATAAGAAGAGGAAGTTACAACGGGTGTGTTGTAAGTTGTATCCCTTCATTTTGTTGGATAATAAAAAGGAAGGACCTAGAAATTTATCTGGTGGACGTAGCCGACACTGGGTGAACCATGTATATCTGTGTCTCTATTGTATTTTTTTATCTTCTGTGTTTTATTTCCACATTTTTTTTATTGTATGGTTCTACAATCATGTTTTTCTAACAATTGGTATCAGAGTGAAAAGTAACTCATAGGAAAAGAGGGTTCCTAGTTCGAGTGGGAGAAATGGTGGAAGATGGAAACTTTAGGGTCGTGAAATTTAACGGCCAAAACTACTAGTTGTGGAAGATGCAGATGGAATATTATTTATATCAGAAAGATCTATTCCTACCATTGGTTGGAATAGAAAAGAATTCGACGACCATGAAGGACAAAGAATGGGAGGTTCTTGACAGAAAGGCACTAGGAATGATACGGTTGATCCTGACAACGTCGGTGGCTTTCAATATTTTGAAAGAAAATACAGTGAAGGAGTTGAAGAATGCATTAGATAAACTGTATGAAAAACCCTCAACATCCAATAAGGTATTTCTAATGAAAATATTATTTAATATGGAGATGTCAGAAGGTGGGTTTGTTGCAGATCATTTAAATGAATTTAATATGGTTACTAATCAGCTAAGTTCTATAAAAGTGGACTTTGATGATGAGGTCAGGGATCTTCTAATCTTGTGCTCATTGCTAGAAATTTGGAATGGCTTGGTCATGGATGTATGTAACTCTGTCTCTGTCAGAAATTTGATTGTGTTGTTGGTGTTATCCTTAGTGAGGAAATGTGACGGAAAATAATAGGTGAGACATCAGGTAATGCATTAAACATGGAGAAAAGGGGAAGAAAAAAGGATATAGGAAATGGATCAGGGAACCATGGGAATTCTAGTAAGGGAAAATCCAAATCCATACTGGGAAAGATAGAGTGTTGGAATTGTGGGAAGAAATGACTTATGAAGAAAGACTACATATCTCCAAAGAAACAAAGAGATGGAAAACAAAAGAAAAATCAGGAAGCAAATGTAATAGGTGATGTGTTACAAGATGCTTTGATTATTTCTATAGATAATATTTTTGAGTGTTAGGTAGTAGATTCATGGGCTTGATTTCATGCCACACCCCATAGGAAACATTTTCTAGATTATGTTCAAGGTGATTTTGGACAGTTTCATTTGGGTGATGATGCACCATGAAAAAATTTTGGAATGGGAAAGGTAAAAATAAAGAAAAGGAATGGAAACCAATGGTTTTCGAAAGAGGTAAGACATGTTCCAGATCTAAGGAAAAAAATAATTTCAACAGGGTAGTTGGTGAGTGAAGGTTGTATATCCATATTTACAGATAAGGTGTGGAAGGTCACCAAAGGATCACTGGTGATAGAAAAAGGAGAGAAGGTAGGTACATTGTATTTATGTACTAGTAATATTGACTCTTCTATCTCTTTAGCTTCTACATGAATGGATACAACATTGTGGCATCATAGGCTTGGACACATGAGTGGGAACAGGATGCAGATACTTCACAAAATAAAAATAAAATCCATATCTTAAACAAATTGATTTGGATTTTTGTGAGCGTTGTGTTTATGGAAAACATAAGAGAGTCAGATTTCTCAGAGTCGGAAAAGAAAAGAAGAGTGAAAGGTTAGAGCTTGTGCATATAGATGTATGGGGACCTGATCAGGTATCATCTCTTGGTGGATCTCATTATTATATTACTTTTATTGATGATCCAACTAGAAAAACTTGGGTTTATTGCATTCGACAAAAATCTGATGTTTTTGATACTTTTAAGAAATGGAAATATTTGGTTGACAATGAGACAAGAAACGGGTTGAAGTGTCTCAGATCATAAAATGGAGGTGAATATTGCAGTAAGGAGTTTGATGATTACTATTCATACCATGTGATTCATAGAGAGAATACAGTTCCAGGAATACCACAAGAAAATGGTGTGTCAGAAAGGATGAACAAGACAATCATGGAGCGTGCACGGAGTATGAGATTGCATGATGGGTTTCCCTTACAGTTCTTGGAAGATGTTGTAGATACTATTGTTTACTTAATAAAAATAAGACCTTCGATATATTTGGAAGGTGGAATTCCAGAGGAGGCATGGAAAGGTAAAAAGGTAAACTATTCTTTTTTGAAGACTTTCGGTTGTGAAACATTTGTCCATATTGATAAAGGAAATAGAACAAAGATTGAGGAAAAATACAAGAAGTGTACCTTTATTGGATACAGTGTTAATGATTTTGGTTATTTCTTATGGGATTATGAAAATCACAAAATCATTAGGAGTATATATGTCATATTCAATGAGAAGGTCATGTACAAAGATTAGTTGCAGGGAAAGAAACAGGAAAAAGAAAAACCAGAATACACAGTGCTTGGTGAGATCACTGAAAAAGAAATTCCAAAGGTACCAGAAAATTGAAATGTACAACAACAAGAGCAATAGGTACCTCAAACTCCTACAAGTGTTGTTAGAAGATCTATAAGGTTAAGTAGACACCCTGAATGATACTCTCCTTCATTGTATTATTTATTGTTGACTGATTCTGGTGAGCCCGAATTTTATGAAGAGGCAATGAAGGTAGACACTAAAAAGAAGTGGGAGAAAGGAATGAAAGAGGAAATGGATTCCTTGGTAAATAACCAGAATTGGGACTTGGTTCAGTTTCCTGTGAGAAAAACAGTATTGCAGAATAAATGGGTTTACAAGCTGAAGGAAGAAAATGGAGGAAAAAAATGGTACAAGGATAGAATTGTTGTAAAGGGAATTGCACAAAATAAAGGTATATATTTTGATGAAATATTTTCTCCTGTTGTTAACATGACTTCAATTAGGACTATTTTAAGTCTTGTGGCAGCAAAATATTTTCATCTTGAACAATTAGATGCAAAAAAAACTTTTCTCCATGGGGATTTGGATGAAGAGATTTATATGCAGCAACCATAGGGATATGAGGTCAGAGGGAAAGAAAATTTGGTATGCAGGTTGAAGAAGAGCTTGTATGGCCTAAAACAAGATCCAAGGTAGTGGTATTTGAGGTTTGACAGGTTTATGACAAAACAAGGTTAGAGTAGATGTCATTCTGATCACTGTGTTTATTTTAAAATCATAGAAAATGCAAGTTATATTATCTTTCTATTATATGTAGATGACATGTTTGTTGTAGGGTCTAATATGCAGGATATAAATGTGCTCAAGAATAAATTAGCTAACTGATGCAGGAGCATCTCTCCATGCAGCAACCAGCCAGCCAGCCACGTCAGCGCGCATGCATTCTAGAATGAAAAGGAGGCGGAGTCTCATTCAAATATTTGAAATGAATGTAATTAAATGAGCTAGTTTGTTGAGCTAGGAAGCCATGCTTTATGCAGGCATTAGTTAAGATCGACCTTTATGGTAGATCGGTTGAGATCTAGATCCATGCGCTGGACTAGACAACCCCATTCATTGTAATTGAATAGGGTAGGTGTACCTGGAGGGAAACGCTAAGAGTCCCTCAGGTAAAAAGAGATATTCAGATCTCATTTTGAGTGAGTATGCATGTAGAGTAGAAGAGAAGAGCCAGAGAGAGAGCTCGAGAAACACCTTGTAATTACAGGCATTCGCCATTAATATAAACAGAGCTATTTTTCCTGCATTATTCTGTCATATATGCATGTCTGTGTGTGTCCCTTGTTTATGTTGTGAATGTATATGTTATATGGATGCATTATGCAGGGGTTTGTTTGATTTCAGGTTGAAGGTCTTTGAGGCTTCACACCAGGAGGGTGTGACAGGACGTTGAGGTTCTGATAGTCGTGCACAGAGGATGCACTTCTGAACTCTGAGGAGTCAGACAGAGACGTGCTGAGGCATAAGACTGGAATCAACAACTCAGGGAAAAACCTTTGAGGTTGCTGAACACCTCAAGAGGTAAGGCTGTGTGGCTGAGACACAGTTGTAGACAGAACTTAGCTGTGAGTTTTGTGAGAGCTCTTCCAAGTGGGTATCGAGCATATGCACAGTGGTGCACAGAGAGAGTGAACTCTGCTGAGAGTTCGGAGGAAGACCAGAGTCACTAAGGATTCTGAGAAGCTCTGCCAGAAGGGTATTGAGCGAGTGCATAGGTTGCGTGGAAGAAACCCAGGGCTGTTGAGCATTCTGAGGAAAGAGACTCCGCCAGGAGGGCGTTGAGTAAGTGTGCAGACAGGCACGGGGGGGAATAACTCTTGGAGTTCTGAAGCAGAAAGCAGAGTCCACTGAGGGACCTGTATTGGGTTGTTGAATACCCAGAAAGACTCAGCAAGGAGGTTGCTTGAGCAGGAAGCCAGGAAGGCATCGACATTCTCCATCTGAGGGAGGAGAAGGACCAAATCCCCCAAGGGGCCTGAGTGTTTGTGGAAGCTCGGGACAGATAGTGTTTTGCGCGCGAAGACGCTGCAAGGAGTGCAGGAGTCAAAGAATCTCGTGAGGATTCAAAGGGCAGAAGCTCAGGAAGGGCAACGTTTTCATACGAGCATCATGCGAGACTTCAGGTCAAGGATTTTGCAGGACAGAACAAGCAAAGGTTGAAACCTTTGGAGAAATTGAAATTCTTCTAAGAACAGAGAAGAAGAAAGCGCGGAAGCTCAGGGAAGCACAAGAGCCATCGGATCAGGCGGATAAAATAGATCTGGACCGTTGGATTTCCATGTCCAGGAGGAGCTCAAAAGGATCCCATAGAAAGAGGAGGACCGACAGCCGTCGGATCCCGTGAGAGAAATCTCGTCATCCGTTGGATCGGGAGAAGTAGCGCACGGTTTAGTCTCAGGAGGAGGAGTGCACAGAAGAGCAGATCTGAGCCGCCAGATCAGAAGGGGAAATCCCGTCAGTCGTTGGATTGGCAGAAGCTGCACGAGGGATAGCAGTCGGGATTTTGGCCATCAGGAAATCGGAGTTATTGAGGTCATGAGAACCGGGGTCTCAAAAGTCTCGAAATCCCGAGAGAAAATCTAAGCCGTCCGGTTGGAGAGGGGACACGTGTCACGAGATCATCCGTTCCAGAGATCCGTGGCACCAGGCATCGGGACCACTCAAGTCTCGAATCAGTGATAAGATCTGGACCATCCATCGGAGGGATAGGTGTCAGAGATCAAGCGCCATTAGTGTTTGACACATTGGGAAATCGGAGTTCCTGAGGACAAGAGAAGCGGGACAGGAGAAGTCTTGAAATCTCGACGTAATCGGGATCGTCCGTTATAGGTACGCGTGGCAATCATCTAGCGCCATCGAGGAGAACCAACAAGGAGGTTTCCCATCGACAAATCGACGATCGGAGAATCGCAAGTCTAGAGGACAAGGCGTCGGGACATCGAAAGTCTGGAAATCCTGAGGAGGAAGCTGAGCCATCCATCTGCAGGGATAGGTGGCCAAAGATCAGGCGCCTTCGGCATTTTTGTTCATCGAAGAATCGGGAGTTCCGGTTACATGTGTATCTCGACATTGAAAACACCGAAACCCCGACGAGATAAGACCAAGGTCACGGGGTAATGGTCATATGGAGCAGGGCCTAGCCGGCAGGGGCTAGTGCGTGGAGGGAGCCCATTGATAATTCGGGAATCGGGGATTCATGAGGGCAGAGATTTTTGACAATGGAAAGTCTGAAACCCCGATGCCCGACAACAGTTTCCTGTGGCGAAATTGGTCACGGTCAAGTGCTGAAGGCCGTAAGGATTTAAAGAAGACCTGTGGATTGGGTCGGGAACTTACATAGTGATTCCTGAGAGGATCAAAGAGCCGCTTCGACTTGGGAGAAGGAGAAATTGAACGATCCTGAGAGAAGGAGTGCGCGATCGGGGTACGGTCGTGTCTCTTTGCACCACTAACTCATTTGCGATGAAGGATTTGGGTGCTGCAAAGAAAATCCTTGGTATGAGAATAACAAGAGACAAGAAAAATCACAAATTGACATTGTCTTAGGGTGAGTACATAGAGAAGGTGTTGGAGAGGTTTAGAATGCAGAATGCAAAACCAGTTAGTACACATTTGGCCAGCCACTTCAAATTAACCAAGGAAATGTATCCCAAGACATAGGAGGAGATATAATACATGTCCAGGGTCCCTTATTCATCAGCAGTTGGCATCTTGATGTATGCAATGGTTTGCACAATACCATATATTACACATGCAGTGGGAGTTGTGAGCAAGTATATGAACAACCAAGGTAAAGAACATTGGGAGGAAGTAAAGTGGATTCTTAGGTATTTGAGAGGTACTTCTACTCATTCATTATGTTTTGGAGGTTCAGACATTGTTCTATAGGGATATGTTGATTCAAATATGGAAGGTGATAAATATAGCAGGAGGAGCACCACAGGGTATGTTTTAACTGTAGGTGGAACGACAGTAAGTTGGATTTCAAAACTACAAAAGGTTGTTGCACTTTCAACAACAAAAATAGAGTATGTTGTTGCTACAGAGGCTAGTAAGGAAATCATTTGGTTACAAAGGTTTATGGAGGAATTGGGAAAGAAGTAGGAGAATGGTAGGTTGTATTGTGACAGTGAGAGTATCATTCATATTTCAAAGAACTCAGCCTTCCATTCAAATGCTAAGCATATAAATCTCAAGTACCATTTCATATGATATGTCTTAGAAGATGGACATTTGAAGTTGGAAAAGATACATACTAGTCAGAATCCTACATACATGTTAAAAAAGGGAGTAACCAGGGAGAAACCAAGTTCCTTCTTAGCTTCAGTTGGTATTCAAGCATGAAGGTGAAGATGAGAAATTTTCTAGATCCAAGAAGGGTCATAGTCCAACAAATAAAACAACAGTGGAGTTGTTTTGATCAGTCTCCAAGTGGGAGATTGTTAGTTGTGGAGCCCGATTATCTTCTCGATTCAGAGGTATTTGTTTTCAACCATGTTTATACCCCATGCAGACTATACACCCCTCCATGCGGGGGACTTTCCCCCCCTGTGTGGTCTGGAGGAAAGTGGGCCCCCGACAAGGGATCGAGGGTGAAGCCCCTGAAGGAAAATTTTCCTTGTAAATATATATTGTAATTTCTTAGTAAATTTGGAACTTTCATTATAAGGTTGCAGATATGAAAGTAGAAGTTTTGTTAGGGATTTTTTCCCTAGAAGGAAACCCTCTTTTATGAGGGAATTGTATTGAGGTTGTGTATCATTATCAATATTGTATTATGAGAGAGGAGACTGTGAGATAAAGAAGAGGAAGTTACAATGAGTGTGTTTTAGGTTGTATCCCTTCATTTTGCTGGATAATAAAAAGGAAGGACCTAGAAATTTCTCTGGTGGATGTAGCCCACACTGGGTGAACCACGCATATTTGTGTCTCTATTATATTGTGTATCTTTTGTTTTTTATTTCTACCTTTGTTTTATTTTATTTTTCCACGATCCTGTTTTTCTAAAACTAGAAATCCTACAACAAAGAAGGTAAGACTACAGAAGGAGACAAAATACAGTGTGTTTACATCAGTGATTCCACATGGGGTTACCATTGAGGGGGATAAGCTATAAATAGTAGGAATCTTGATATTTTCAGACCACGACCTTGCCAATCTAAAGAATTTTCCAGATTTAGCACTAGAGAATTACCTACATATATCACTAAGAGAAGATTCACTTATAATCACATTTGAGTCACAAGAATGGGCCACAAGACTACAAAGAATAGGTATAGTAAACATGTTGGATATCTCTCTTTTTGGTAGAAGCACAAAAATCAACATCTGTGTCAAGTTGTCGTTAATTTGTATCCATAGAGGGTTCATAAGGTTGGATAGGGTAGTGTCGATCGACAACCAATTGATTTCATGGACTACAAGATTTCCCTCAGCAGGGGAAGACCCACTACCCTTGTTCACAGATACGACACAGGAAAAAGAATTAACAGAAAGAATGAAGAAAAATATGGAAAACATAGAGGAGTGCACAGATTATACATCGGGAGCATCAATGGTGATACTGTAATATTTACAACACAGGTGTTGGCTTGCAAGTTACTTAGGAAATGTCGCAGATATCAGGTGCCAGTAAGAGTTTTAGCAGCAACGGAGAAGCGCGCAACATGAGTAATGATGAACTGGGCGACATTGTTGGCGAACCAGTTCTTAATTGACTACATAGAAGAAGAGGAGAAAGGAATGAAGTTACATTATGATTGGTTATTGATTTTAATTGGATTAGTTTCTTGGAGGGAACCAGAATGTAACATCCCCGACCATCCATGTCGGGCCATGCTACTCCAGAAATGATTTCATTCTCTGATACCATACTATAACATACCCAGCATCCAACTAAGCTATGCTATATAAATTTTTCAAACTGCATGCAATTAAAACATATACACACAAAACTCGTGCGTAAATTTATATATATATAATGTAAATAGACAAATACGTTCTGTAAATGCACAGATTCATGCTGAAATAACAATAAACTTATACATTCATCATATATAGGAAATACCCATAAATATAAAGACATATATAACCACACATATGATAAACCCATAAAAATAAACACGTAAATAATAATGCATCATGTAAATTTATCACACAATTGACACTTATCTTGGTAATAATATCACCAAATGCATGCATACCTTCCATGAACCTCCTAGCCTTAGACCACACTTCTCATCACTCTCAGCAGTGGGTCACCCCCGAGATGGGACTAAACTCCACCCGGGTAAAGGGATTCCTAACCAAGCTAATGGTTCATAGACAACAGGAAAGACTCTGTCACATGTTCCCACTCAAACTAACATCCTACAATCCCTCATTCCCCACATGCCTGTCCCACCCCAAAAAGTGTGCCTCTTCTTTTCTCAACAGTCCTTCGGCTACCCCACTTCCTTTCTGGGCTTCAGCAACAGGCTGGACAGGAAGTCTCAGAGACCTGTAGCTACAGTGTAGCACCTTCAGGAAATAAATTCCCAGCAATTCTCTCACCCAGAGAGAACTTTCTCACGGTCCTGACAACCCGCCTCTTCAATATCCCACGAGCCTGACAACTCGCTTCTTCAGTCCAGCTCCCAAGCTAACCAAGTACACAAATAGGTATGGTTATGGATACAGGTTCAGGTATAGTGACATGAAGGTATGGAGGATAACTCAATGAGTGTGTGAATGATGATGGAGTGATCGAATTAATGATCGAGTGATCCCCAGAATGAACTAAGTCCAAACAATATGTATGCATGTCCCCAACTTGACACTTGTCATGTTGGGATCTACTTTGGCCCACTTGTCCCCATCTTTATAACTTAGGATAAAATAATTATCCATACTTTATGATTTAAGAAATATTAATATAATATTCATTTTTGGCTTAAGCTCCCTAGCTTATCCCTGTTTCTTAACTTTTAGCCCCCCCCCCTTTCCCTAACTAGTGGATTTTAGTCCCCCATACTCTTTTATCGTTGTCGGTCTGCGTGCAGCGATGTATTTTATATTAATGATGAGACATATACAAAAATAGGCTCACTGACCTCTAACATCTAGGCTTTCCGGCCTAATCATCACAAAACTGGCTCACCAGCCTATAAAACACAACATATACACAAAGGCTCCATGGCCTCAAAATCACACACTTAAGTTGATGCGCGTGGTATCCTGGAATGTGCACACTTCATCATTTTACTGCGCAGTACATGCGTACACTATGCCATGAAAGGTGCATACAAAAATGATGTCAAACAACTCACCAACTTACATACATTTGTATTTACATTTACAATTGGGTTCGTCCTAGGAATATTAAAATCCACTCCCCTTATTTATGCACTATCCTCGGTGCATTATGTATGCATATACAACAAAATTTTCAAAAATCCTCAAAAAGATGTGGGTATTTTGCCCGCATTGCATCCTCATGCTCCCAAGTACATCCTTAGGACCCTACCAAGTCCATTGGACGTTTACAAGCCCTATGGCTCGATTCCGGAGATGTTTTATTTCTCGGTCTAGAATGCGTACCAGATGCACTTGGTAAGCGCCTTCTTGCTCCACCTGAATCACATTCCAAACAATAACATGATTAGCATCAGGTATATATTTGTTTAGCAATGATACATGGAATACATTATGAACATACATAGATGCAGGAAATGCAATCATATAAGATACTAGACCAATCCTCTCTAGGATTTCAAATGGACCACAATAGCGAGCTGCCAACTTTGAACAATTTCCCAACTTCAAGGAACTTCTGTTGGCCTTCACTTTCAAGAATACATGGTCCCCAACTTTAAATTCCCTGTGATTTCTTTCCTTATCAACATAGTTTTTCTATTTGTCTTGGGAAGCCTTTAAATTTTGTTTTATTTTTATCATTTTCTCCTCCATTTCCCTGAGTGAATATGGCCCAACCACTACTCTATCTGTTGGTTTATCCCAACTTACTGGTGTGATGCACTTTTTGCCATAAAGTGCCTCAAATGGGCTCATCTTTAGAGATGTTTGGTACCCATTGTTATAAGAAAACTTTACTAATTGTAGGTACTCTTCCCATTTTGATGGTTTATCCATCACATACATTCTCAACATATCCTCAATCACTTCATTCGCCCTCTCTGTTTGTCCATCTGATTCTGGATGATAAGTTGTACTAAACTTCAAATTTGTTCCAAATCCATTAAATAATCCCTTCCAAAAAATTGAGGTAAATTTTGGATCTCTGTCAGAGATAATTGTCTTGGGTATGCCATGTAATCGAGCGATTTCTCTCATATAAATATCAACAATGTTGGCTACCTTGTGAGTGAGCTTAACTGGAATAAAATGTGTAGCTTTAGTAAGCTTATCCACCACTACCATGATAGAATCATGTTGCTTGTTTGTTCTGGGAAGTTTGGTGATAAAATCCATTGTTACAACTTCTCATTGCCACTCAGGAATGGGTAATGGTTGTAGCAAACCAACTCGGTGTTTATGCTCATCCTTTACCTTTTGACATTCCAAACATTTAGCAATAAAATCTGCAACTTATTTCTTCATGCTTGGCCAATAATATTGGCTCTTGACAGCTGCAATAGTTTTCTGATAACCTAGGTGCCCAACATAAGGTACATTATGCATTTCTCCCAATATCATATTTTTCAATTCATGGGAATTTGGTACATAAATTACACCCCTGTACATGAGAATTTCATCATTATCTAGCTTATATTATTCAATTTTTTGCTGCAAATTACCTTGTTGTAATTTTGCGACTAATTCCTTGTATTGCAAATCTAATTTTGCAGCCTCTAAAATCCTGTGTTTCAAATCTGATTGGTACATGCTAATGGATGTAGCATGCAATTCATGTACTCTTCTGCAGATTGCATAAACCACTTTGTTGTCATTCCCCTTGATATGCTTTATATCAAAGTCATATTCACTTAAAAATTCTAACCATCTGCTTTGCCTAACATTTAAATTTCATTGATCAAATAAATATTTCAGACCATTATGGCTTGTCCTCAGCTCAAACCTTTTCCCCATGAGGTAGTGCCTCCATTTCCTCAAGGCATGCACTATGGCTTCCAAGTCCAAATCATGAGTGGCATAGTGTCTTTCATGATCCTTCAACTTCCTTGATTCATAACATATAACGAACCCATTTTGACTGAGGACTCCACTAAGTGCTTCTTTACATGCATCTGTGCATACAATGAAGTCTTCATTGTAGATACTAAGAGGGGGGTGAATCAATATCAAGTAGAATTTAAAAACATTTTCAACTTATACTTAAACCATTCAATTATATCCAATGAGAAGTGAACAATACTATAAGGGTTACATCAATACACCATAATACACCATGCACAATATATGAGAAATAATCAATAGTTATTAGTCAAGGGAAGTAATCACTTCCAAAGGTAACTACAACTTCCAAATATAAAGGGAGGGATAAACCTCCAAGATGAAGATACAATCCTACAATATCAAGAGAGGGTTGAACTCTCCATCCTTTCCCCTTCCTTCCACCCAATAATATATTAGAGATAATAAAACTTTACATTAAATCATCACCATCAACCAACCATCACATAGAGCCTGATAATGCTTCCTGAGACTTATTCAACTTCTATAATTCTTCAATTCTTAGAATACTATGATCTTGTAGGTGATGTTACACATTGTATTCTCTGAAACTCCTCCAAGTTTCACTCCTTTAATCCTTCCCAAAAAGAAGTTATAGAAACAATGGTAGACTTTATTCAATTCTGGTTTATTCAGGAGAGAAAACATGTACAAAATGCCCCGCGCTCAATATTTAACATCTGATTCTGAAATTCACACACACAAAACTAAAGTCCGTACTATTTCCAATGAAAATTTTCCCACTTCATTTGGATTCTCTATGAATAATTTATGACTTTTTACCCAGAACACGTGTTTATTGACTAGCTTCAGGATTGGTCAAAAACCCTATCTTCCACAGAGTGTATCTCCATAATTATAGAGAATAAAGAGCTGAAAATTTTACCACAGGTACCTTGATATGTCTTCTCAATACCATATCAATTTCACCATCTGAATCGTTCTAGAAAACAAGTTATAGTGAAAATGGAAAGATGACCTGAAAATAACATACCTTAGAACACATCACCAAAAGACTTCATCCTCCCTTGAAATCTGGCCTTCTTTACTTCCGATTTCCTATGAAATTAGAATTGTGTATCAAATGAATGTATAATGATATGTATTTATACCATTTATGTCACTTCTTTTTAACATTAGGGCTGACCTGACACTTTCTTATTTTGTAATTATTTTCTTTAATTATCTTCAGGGCCTACATGTACTTCCTTCTTCAATTCACTTTGTCATCTTCAAAAATTCATTTATCCTCAACCATGAGGATCCACGTGATGTGCCACATACCACTGAAAACAACATCATGTATACTATCCATCCATGGGTGTTGTATGTGCATATTCATTTTCCTTCATGTCCAAATACCTTCATCAATATTGTGGTCCAAAACCCATGACTAGGGTTGACATCAATGACAACAACCAATCTTCCAACAATCTCTCCCTTTGTCATTGATGGAAACACTCATGCTCCCTCTATCATCATGATCCCAATTTATCTCCCCCTTTGAAATCAATGGAAAAGGGTAGGGATTCTCCCCCTGAGTTTAATGGAAAAAGGTAACTCTCTTCTTTGGGGCTACTCCCCCTAAACATGTGGCACTTAATAATACTTCATCCTTATTTTTTATCTTTGGGACTTTTTCTTCCTTGGAATCCTTTTATGTGGCTTCTATGTTCTCTCTCTTCTTCATGTCTAGGATGTATATGTTGTTCGGTCTTCTTGTTGCAGTTTCAACCAATCTTCCTGGGTTATTTTCTCTGATTTTACATTTTCAGGAGTCAAACGTAAGAGTGCATCCTTGATCACATATTTTGCTGACACTGAGGAGATTATGCTTCAGATCTTCAACCAATATGACTTTTCCTACTTTTACATTTTCACTTCCAATCTTTACAATTCCTTTTCCAATTATTTTAGTAGATGAGTCATCTCCAAATGAAACATTTCCACCCTTTTTCTTCAAGCTGAGAAATTTTCTTTGATCTTTGGTCATATGAGATGAGCATCCACTGTCTATGAACCATTCATCTTCTTCTTTGCATTCTTTAGTGACTAATGTTATTTGACAGTTTTCATTTTGTGGAATTTCTTTCCTTTTCCATGTTGTAGTTGGTATACAGACATTTGGCATATGATTATCTTCCTTCATCTCTTTGCAATCTCGTGCTTTATGACCAAGATTATTGCACTTGTAACATACAATATTTTGATCCATTAATGTGTCAAATGGATTATAATTTATGTTGATAGGTCTACAAACATTTCCATATCTACTATTTTCACCATTCATGTAGCTTGAATAGTTATTCCTTTCATTGATTCTACAATTGATTGCCTTGTGTCCAAAATTTCCACAAGTATAAAAATTTCCAAGAAAGAAATATGGATACCTAGGAGTAAGTGATCTTCTTTGTGGTGTGGTCCATCTGGGTTCAGGATCTATTCTTTTGTAGTTTCCTTCATAATGATTTATTTCATACCTAATGGGAGAGGATCTTCTTGATGTCTTATTCCTTCTGAATTCTAGTCTTCTATCTTGTTGTTCAACTTGTTCTGGAGTGTTGGTTTCATCATTTTCATCTTCATTCTCTTGTTTTGTTGTCTTCAAACTGTCATTGTATCTAGTCATGTCTTGTCATTTGGAGGTATTTGATTGCTAAGGATATCATCTAATTTTTTAGTACTTTTTTCGAACTTCTTCAACTTTTATGTTGTCAATAGTAGCTCCCCTTTTATGTGATCCAATTCTTCTTTCAATTTATCATAATCTTCTAATTGTTCCTTCAAGCTATTAATGGTCTTTTCAATCTTGTAATTCTCTTCTTCACAACTACTCAATTCACCTTTTAGTATTATGTTTGTGTTTCTAAGATTTCTATTTTCAGTTTCAACATGTTTCAACTTTTCAAGACTCTCATCTTCGTGTTCACTCTATGCATTGTCTTTGTATCCCCAAAAGGAATCAAGGTTGGTTTCTTCATCTGAATCTTCTTCATAAATGATTTCGTCTTCTTTAAAATTCTTGTGATCATCATCCTGGGTTTCGTGGGTTATGAAGAGGACTTCTCCTCCATCATTATCTTCTTCATCACTCTCATCTAAGGAGATGTCATCATCCTTGGAGTATAAGCTCTTTTTATTGTTGAGACTTCTCTTTTTATAGTAGCAGTTTTCAACAATATGTCCTATTCTACCACAGTTAAAGCATTTGAGAGGAGACTTACCTTTGCATCTTCCACTTCCCTTCTGGAACCTTCTTAAGAAAATTGTTATTTCTTCATCAACGTCATTATCCCTGTCTTTTGGCTTCTTTATGGCTTTAAAGACTACTTCATTATTTGGATGGTCACTTTATGTACTTGTTCTCATTTCATATGCTATAAGAGACCCATGTAATTCATCCATTGTGATTTTGGTCAAGTCCCTAGTTTCTTCAATGGTGGATACCTTAGCATCATACTTCAAGAGAAGTGATCTCAACACTTTTTGTACAACCAATGATTCATTGATCTCTTCACCTAATCCTATAATAGCATTAACAACTTCATCAACTCTAAGAAGATATGTTGCAATATCTTCCTTTTCATTCATCTTCAAATTTTCAAATTCGTCTCTATGTCGTTGAATCTTGACCTACTTAACTTTTGGATCACCTTCATAGATACTCTTGAGTTTTTCCCATACCTCTTTAGCAGTGTTTCAGCCCATCACTTTCCTAGCAATGGTTGGTGCCAATGCTGCTAGAATAACATGTCTGGCTTTTGAATTACAACTCATAAGCTTCTTCTCATTTGGATCGGTTTGAGCATTATTTGGGATTACATAGCCATTTACAACTGAGTACCAAATGTCTAATCCCAAAGCCGTTAGGTAAGTTTTCACTCTATCACTCCAGTATGCATAATTTCTTCCATCAAATTTTTGAATCCCATTTGAAGTGTGCTCATGGTCATCCATCTCTTCTCAGGATTTTTCTTCTAGTGGTTAAACTGTTCTGAAGGCAACCTACTCTGATACCAATTGTAGATACTGAGAGGGGGGTGAATCAATATCAAGTAGAATTTAAAAAAAAAATCAACTTATACTTAAACCATTCAATTATATCCAATGAGAAGTGAACAATACTATAAGGGTTACATCAATACACCACAATACACCATGCACAATATATGAGAAATAATCAATAGTTATTAGTCAAGGGAAGTAATGAMTTCCAAAGGTAGCTACAGCTTCCAAATATAAAGGGAGGGATAAACCTCCAAGAGGAATATACAATCCTCCAATATCAAGAGAGGGTTTACCTCTCCATCCTTGCCCCTTCCTTCCACCCAATAATATATTAGAGATAATAAAACTTTACATTAAATCATCACCATCAACCAACCATCACATAGAGCTTGATAATGCTTCCTGAGACTTCTTCAACTTCTGTAATTCTTCAATTCTTGGAATACTCTAATTCTGTAGATGATATTACATAATTTATTCTCTAAAAATCCTCCAAGTTTCACTCATTTAATCCTTCCCAAAAATAAGTTATAGAAAGAATGGTAGACTTTATTCAATTCTGGTTTATTCAAGAGAGCGAACTTGTACAGAATGCCCGACGCTCAATATTTAACATCAAATTCTGAAACTCACACACATGAACCCAAAGTCTGTACTATTTTCAATTAAATTTTTTCCACTTCATTTGGATTCTCTATGAATAAGTCATGACTTTTTTAGCCGGAACACCTATTTATTGACTAGCTTTAGGATTGGTCAAAAACCCTATATTCCACAGAGTGTATCTCCATAATTATAGCGAATAAAGAGATGAAAATTTTACCACAAGTACCTTGATATGTCTTCTTAATACTATAGAAATTTCACCATCTGAATCTTTCTATAAAAACAAGTTATAGTGAAAATGGTAAGATGACCTGAAAATAACATACCTTAGAACACATGACCAAAAGACTTCATCCTCCCTTGAAATCCGGACTTCTTTACTTATGATTTCCTCTGAAATTTGACTTGTGTATCAAATAAATGTATAATGATATGTATTTATACCATTTATGTCACTTCCTTTTAACATTAGGGCCGACCTGACACTTTCTTATTTTGTAATTCTTTTCTTTAATTATCTTCAGGGCCTACATGTACTTCCTTCTTCAATTCACTTTGTCATATTCAAACATTCATTTATCCTCAACCATGAGGATCCACATGATGTGCCACATACCACTGGAAACAACATGATGTATACTATCCATCCATGGGTGTTTTATGTGCATGTGAATTTTCCTTCATGTCCAAATACCTTCATCAATCTTGCGGTCCAAAACCCATGACTAGGGTTGACATCAATGACAACAACCAATATTCCAACATTCATTTGGGTTTGCAATCCTTAGTAATAGAGAACTTGTTAACAATTGTTTCAAGTGTTGGAAACTTTTTTCTCAATCCAATGTCCAATTAAACTTCACATCCTTTTTTTGTAAGGAAGTGATTGGGTGTGCAATCTTTGAGAATCCTTCAATAAATCTCCTATAGTAGCCTACAAGGCTCATAAATGATATGACCTCTGTCACATTCTTTGTTGTTGACCATTCTATAATGGCTTCTATCTTCTTAGGATCCACAACTATCCCATCCGTTGAAATGATATGTCCCAAATAATGAATTTGCTTCTGATAAAATGAGCACTTTCTCAATTTGGCATACAATTGATGTTCCCTTAATAATTGTAATACCATCCTCAAGTGTTTTTAATGCTCTTCTTCTAAATTGGAATATACAAGGATGTCATCCAAAAAGACAATGACAAACTTGTCCAAATATTCTTGGAAAACACCATTCATTAAGCACATGAAAACAATTGGTGCATTTGACAACCCAAAGGGAACCACTGGGAACTCATAATGACCATACATTGTCCTGAAGGTGGTCTTTCTGATATCTTCCTCGTTAATCCTTACCTGATGATAACTGGACCTAATATCTATCTTTGAAAATATATTTGCATCCTTCAATTGATCAAAGAGATCATCAATCCTTGGCATAGGATACTTCTTCTTTATAGTCACTTTATTGAACTATCTGAAATCAATGCACAATATTAATGTCCCATCTTTATTCTTCACGAACAAGACTGGGGCACCCCAAGGTGACACACTTGGGCTTATATACCCCTTCTTCAGAAGTTCTTCAAGCTGCATTTGTAACTCCTTCAATTCTGGTGTACTCATTCTGTAAGGAGTCTTTGACACTGGAGCTAATCCAGGCATTAAATTTATAGAGAAATCAATATCTCTCTTTGGGGGTAGTCCTGGTACCTCCTTAAACACATCTTCAAAATCTTCCAAGACTGCATGATCTTCCAAATTTGGCACCTTATCTTTAGGTGTCTCTTCCATATGAGATGCAAATATTTAGCACCCTTTTCTATAACATTTCTTCAACTGCAATGTTGAAATTTCTTTGATGGTTACTGCCCTAGGAATTCCCTGCGCTTTCCTTAGGTTTCCTTCCTCATCCAAGCAAGTAAATGACTTTTTATGACAATCTAGGATAGCATGATGTTGGTCCAACCAATCCATCCCAATTAGACAGTCATAGGAACCTAAAGTTAAGATGTTCAAATATTCCCTGGTGTTCAGTCCATTCATGTCCATAAGACATGAATTAACCATCTCATTAACTTTTCTTTTGGTTCTAGTAGCCAGCTACACCAACCAAGACTTTTCATGCTTGCTTCTTGGAAAATGAAAACTTTCCACCATCTTAGGATCTATATAACTATGACTAGCTCCTAAATCAATTAAAATAGCAATGGTTTGGTTGTTGATCATACCTTCCACTTCAATCATATGTGACTGATACTTTGCTTGCGTGTTGTCCAAGGATGCATAGATCCTTAGTACATTTATGTCCATGTCCTCCAATGTTTCATCTTGTTGTACATTGTGAACAATCCTCACTTTTTCACCTCTGTGAGGACAATCTCTGAACATATGATCTCCTTTATGACCCCAACATTGAATAGGTGGTTTCCTTGGCCTTTGACCCCCTGTCTCAATCGTTCTGGCTTCTCTAGAAGTTAGTCATCCCTGAGGATTATTCCTGAAGAATGGTGGCTTAGTTCCCTTCTTCCTCTGATCCATCTTGAATTTCTTTTTGTCTGCCCAAGATTTTTGGAAAGTTGGCCTTGCTTTTTGTTGATCATATAGGCATTTAGCTCACCTTATGGTCTCCTCAATGTCTTAGGATCATCATACTATATTTTTTCACTGATGAATGATGGAAATCCACTCAAATACCTATGAATATTAACTGTCTCATCCTTGATGAAGGAAACATACTTCAACAGTTCTAAAAACCTTCTCTCAGATTCATCTATGGTCATACTCCCAAGATTGAGTTCAAAGAACTCTTTCATTTTCTTGTCATATTATCTCTTAGTCAAGTATTTATTTTCAAAATACTTCTTGAATTCCCTCCAAGTAACACTTTTCTCTTTAATGTGTTGCACCTGCACAAGCCAATCCCACCACATGGATGCATTTCCCTTGAGTTGATAGACGAAAATTATTCCTTCTGCATGAGATGAATAATTATGAAATTTAAAATACTTTCTCATGCCCAACAATCATGTCTCTGCATCTTCATCCTTCTTGTGCCCACCATCAAATGTAGGAGGTTTGATTTTGTTCATTTCTCCTCATAGCTCATCCACCCCAACCCTCTTATGATTCCTAACAAGGGATGGACTTGAGCTGTTGTGTGACCTCTTATTGGAATGCCTCAGGGAGTGATGGTGATGTATGCTAACACTTCTTTCTCTTCTTTTCTCATCAGGAGACCTGTGACTTCCTGATTTGCTTGAGCCACTCTCCTTATCCAATTTCTTTTCTATTATGTTCAAGCTCTGCATTAAATTAATGTTGAAGTCATCTTGTTGCTCCTTGGCTCTCATAATCCTTTAATTATCATCTTTATGGATTTGGACATCCCTCTGTAAATTTATAATGGTCTCTACCATGTTCATGTTGTCATCCCTTCCTTCTCCATGTCCATTGGAGTTTGTTCCTTCAATGCCCAAATGGACATCCATCCCTCTAATCTCATCTTCCTAGTTGTAAGTCCCTTGTGCATATTCCATTTCTCTAGAATCTGTGTTGATCCCGGTCTTATTTATTTGTTGTTAACTCTGCAAAATGTGAAGCCAACAAAACTTTGTCAGGTTAACTGACTCAACAGTTTCATGAAAAAAATATGAACCATTCTGGTTCAATAATATATCAGAATTATTTCTTCTGATTTCCTGAAACATTGAATGCCCATACCAATTTTCTAGGTAAATATTTATATTCTACTGTCCATCACCTTTCCAATGCCTTCTTCCGTGCTCAATTCTGAGTCTTGAGCAGAAAGTTATGGTTAATTGAAAATTGCCCATTAATTTTTTTTATGTTCACACTTCAACTTGGCACAATTCTGTGCTATAATTATGAATTTTTTCACCTAATCCATTGGATTTTTCGTAGGATCTCAATTTTGTTTCTTCATATACATATTCTCGACACTTTGTCCAAGTTTCACCTTTTTCTGGGTTCTGGGCTGCTAGTTACAGCCTGCTGAAATTCTAGGCCAATTCGTGTTTTTGGTCCGGAATGCTACAGGTACCTTCTTTGCCATATTAAACATTTTTAACATGCCCAAAACTTTAATTCAGCTCCAGGAATGTATTCTATGGTTCAATATTTTTCCATTGAATACTCTTGTGCCTCAATCTGATTCCGGAGCAGAAAGTTACGACTCTTTGAAGTTAGTTGGGTCTTAAAATTTACCCTCCACTGTTTGTGTTGTAACTTTCTCATAAGAGCTCTGTTTGATGAATGGTTTACACCATTAGAAAGCTATCTCCGAGCTTTTTTATTTTAGCTGGTAAATTGGTAGAGTATGTTCTTAAAGTTTTTGAGTACCTAAAAACATTGTTAAGGGCCTCAAAAACGCGCTGCAAAAGGATGACGTTCAAACAGTATAAAACGTCACAGAAATTTGTTGGTTTTTTGTTGTTGTTCACCATCCAAATGACTTCGTGCACACAAATTTCAACCTTAAAACCTATATATATCATACGCAGAAACACCACAAGGTAAATTGTGCTCCGCACACCTATAAGCATTGTGCATCACTTCACTTTTGTGCCAATAATTGGCGCGCACTACTTTTGTGTCGCACGTCAATATCCACCACGCCAAAGTTTGGTTCCTGCACTAATACCTGTTGCGCACAATTTTTTTTGTGTCATGCGCTAATATTTAGCGCGCATTTCACTCTATGCCTTGCACCATGCCAAATTTTAGTATGCCCCTACCACGCACCAATATTTTGCACACACCATTTACTACATTGTTGTGTGACAACTTATACTGACATTTTGCGCGCACCAACCTAACTCCTTGGGGCTCTACCAATACTGCAAACACCACTCATGCCATTATTATGTGTGTGCACACCGCATGCACCTTATTATGCGTATGCACACCGTGAAATGCTAAATTTAGCACACGCACCCGCACACCAACATTTTTCCGTGCGACACCAAATTTTAGCGCGTGCACCCACACGCCAACATTTTTTCACGCAGTGCCAAAATTTAGTGCGTGCACCCGCACACCAACATTTTTCCACGCGGCACCAAAATTTAGCGCGCGCACCAGCACACGAATATTTTCCGTACAACACCAAATTTTAGTGTGCACGCTAATATTTTTCTGTGCAGAGCCAAATTTTACATATCACAATCTTTTCACTGTGCATCATGCATTTTTAGTGCGGACATTCATTTTTATGTGAATCCATTCCTTATGAATTCCGCTGCAGAAATTGGTGCTTTTGCTTAAATTTTTCCCAATTTCTACCATAGACATTCTGCAACTATGAAATTTTTTCAATTTCACCCCGATAACACCAGTTCAACCTCTGCAGCAACAAATTGTTGCGGTTTGACATTTCTAGAATGAATTTTTCCCAAACTCAAGTCACGAATTGAGAATTTTAATCAACTAATTTCGCTCCATCTGTCATGGCTTCACTATAACTTCAAATTCGACCAATTCCAGGTCTGAATTTGCTAGAACATATATTAAATCAAGAATATCTCACGGCATGGCCAAATTTCTTAATTTTCCCATGAATTTAACAACAACAATTGGGCCTTTTTCCCAATTTCGCACCATTGTTGTTACTTTTTACCATGGATGCTCTGCAACTTGAAATTTGGCCACTTCAAAATCAATCCTCTGTGAAATTTCACTTCAACTCAACTTGTTCGGCCCATCCAGGCTCAGTGTTGAAAACTGGAGCTCTGATACCATATTGTAACATCCCCGACCATCCATGTTGGGCCATGCTACTCCAGAAACGCTTTCATTCTCTGATAGCATACTGTAAGATACCCAACATCCAACTGCGCTATGCCACATAAAATTTTCGAACTACATGCAATTAAAACATATACACACAGAACTCTTGCGGAAATTTATATATAAAACATAAATGGACAAATACATTTTTTAAATGCACGGATTCATACTGAAATAACAGTAAACTTATACATGCAACATATACAGGAAATACCCATAAATATAAAGACAGTTATAACCACACATAGGATAAACCCATAAAAATAAACACGTAAATAATAATGCATCATGTAAATTTATCACACAATTGACACTTATCTTGGTAATAATATCACCAAATGCGTGTAGACCTTCCACGAACCTCCCATCCTTAGACCACACTACTCATCACTCTAAGCAGTGGGTCACCCCTGAGCTGGGACTAAACTCCACCCGGGTAAAGGGATTCCTAACCAAGCTAATGGTTCATGCACAATAGGAAAGACTCTGTCACAGGTGCCCACTCAAACTAACAGCCTATAGTCCCTCATTCCCCACATGTCTGTCCCACCCCAGGAAGTGTTCCCCTTCTCTGCTCAACAGTCCTTCAGCTTCCCCACTTCCTTTTCGGGATTCAGCAACAGGTCGTATAGGAAGTCTCAGATCCCTATAGATGCAGTTTATCACCTTCAGGAAATCAATTCCCAACAATTCTCTCACCCAAAGAGAAATTTCTCACGGGCCTAACAACCCGCATCTTCAATATCCCACGGGTCTCCGACAACCCGCTTCTTCAGTCCAACTCCCAATCTAACCAAGTACACAAATAGGTATGGTTATGGATATAGGTTCAGGTACAGTGACATGAAGGTACAGAGGATAACTCAATGAGTGTTTGAATGATGATGGAGTGATCGATTGAATGATTGAGTGATCCCCGGAATGAACTAAGTCCAAACAATATGTATGCATGTCCCCAACTTGACACTTGTCATGTTGGGAGCTACTTTGGCCCACTTCTCCCCATATTTAGAACTTAGGATAAAATAATTATCCATACTTTATGATTTAAGAAATATTAATATAATATTCTTTTTTGGCTTAAGCTCCCTAGCTCAACCATTTTTTTTAACTTTTAGCCCCCCTCTTCCTTAACTAGTGGATTTTAGTACCCCATACTCTTTTATCGTGGCCGGTATGCACACAATGATGTATTTTATATTAATAATGAGACATATACAAAAATAGTCTCACTAGTCTTTAACATCTACGATCTCTGACCTAATCATCACAAAACTGGCTCACCAGCCTATAAAACACAACATATACACAAAGGCTCCATGACCTCAAAATTGCACTCACTTAAGTTGTTGCATGTGGTATCCTGTAATGTGCACACTTCATCATTTTACTGCGCAGTACATGCGCACACTATGCCATGAAAGGTGCATACAAAAATGATGCCAAACAACTCACCAGCTTACATACATTTGTATTTACATTTACAATTGGGTTCAGCCTAGGGATATTAAATGGAAGAAATGTAGTTCCTAGAGGGTATGGAGAAACCATACTTGGCAGCAAGGTATGTTTCATTGTGGCATACAATGCACCAGAATAGACAGATGCACAACAACATCACCTTCTATGTCTATAAGGAGACAATCTGACAATGCATTGACACACCACACATTCTACCGCATATAGTTGAAGCATACAAAGACATTGTGAGATTCAAGCTAGGGCCACACCACATGTATGTTCAAGCAAAGAGGGATCTAGACCAACAATGGTTGTCGAAAAACTATAGACTGATAGAACGAGATGTCAGCGATATGGTAAACGACTGGGAAGGAAAATGGATAAAACTAGTGCCAGAAGCAGCGTAGAAGGAGACACAACAACCAGAGAAGGATCAAGAACAAGAATAGGAACATGAAGAACAAAGGAATGGTGCAAGAGACACTGAAACAACACCACACACTGGAGAGAAAAGAAAAGAGCACCCAAAGGAGTGATCAACGCATAAACATAAGAAGAGGAAAGCCTTCATAGAAGTAGCCATCCAAGCCTTGACTAAGGATGACTTGGAAAAGATCGAGGATCAAGTCAAATAAGTAACTGAAGAAGCATTTTTTTGAGCTGCGTAGAAGCAGGAGGAAATGCACACAAAGGTGCAGGCACAAATAGCTATATTGCACCAGATTTTGGAATTAACCAGGATAGTGTCGTTCTGAAAAACAGAAGAAGAACAAACATAGAGCATAGAGAAGACAACAAATTCATGATCGATAACATCGCAACCACCATGAGAATCAGTAGAGTGTCAGATAATGAATATATTAGCAAGGTCTATAGAGTTCCCCACAATAGAGATGTAGGAGTGAGCGCAAGCATTAAGTCATATTGACTTAGTGTTGTCTCAGTTACCCATGAATGTGTTATACATCTTGTAGACAAGTGTCACACAATAAATTTAGTTGCACACATAGTCGACTTCTAAGGAGTTGGCCAAAGTGAATGAGGACAATGCATCACTACACATAAAATACAACAAACTAGTGCAAGAATGGGATGAGGTTGTGTAGAGACAAGCAACGTTGCACTGGGTAGTGCATGAAGCATACAACAACGTATCGAAAGTATACATGGAATAAAATTCCCCATTGGAAGAGTAAGTGACGAAGATCAATGAAGTCATTCAGGGATTTCGTGCAAAGATAGTAGATCTGGAAGCTTGCACAATGCCAAGTACCTCGATAGAGGAAAGGGAGAAACAGGAAAAGACAACCACAACGAAAGTGGAGAACATTAGGAGCTTGGTTGAAGAATGTGAAAAATTGTATGAGGAGAGTACACAAGTGTGGACTCAATTGATGGAGAATGCACAACTACAAGTGTTAGAACATAGGTTGCATACTACGCAAGGGAAGGTGCAGAAGATAAAAATATACAATGAGCACTCTTCCACCAACAGAGTGAATGAATGCAATCATTGTGAATAGGTAGCTACACCAAGAGATAAACCAAATTAGATATAAATACCAGAAGCTTGAGCCACTGCAGGAGGACGCCTTCCAGGTGACAGAAGAACTTGTAGCTACACAAGGCATAGTGAAGCAAGAAACACAAGACAATGCAGAGAAATTGAAGACCCCTATTACCATGGACACGACAGAGGGGATTTTGACACAATAATCACAAGCAAAGGAGAAGGTCACAACCACAAAGGAAACTTTTGAGAAGTTCATTGCGACATTGAAGGGAGCGCAACAAAAGAATTAAGTGGCTTGGTACGAGCCACAAGTGAGTGTTTGGGGCCTGTTGGGATAGGATTTTGGGACTAGTTTTGGGAGCCTCGTAGTGCAAGCTAAAAAATGAAAGATAGTTGGCACACTTTTGGGACCAGCACGTGCGTAAATGAAGGAAGACCGTTGAATCCATTAGGAATTTTGGGTCCATTGACAAGGGATAAGCCTTACTGTAATTGTATAAATATGTAAGGGTTTTGGGATAGAGAAGAGTGGAGTCAGTGAAGTCGAAGAGTTAGGTATGTAATGTAATGTAAGAGTGGAAGTATGCAATGTATGCACAAATGTAAGAGTGAAGGGAGACAGAGAGAGATAGAGGGATAAGAGAATGGCTAGGGCATAATGTATGATCACAGTGTGCATATTTTGAAATGAATATATTGAATAATAATAAGAAGCCAGTCGTTGTGGACGTATCCCATCTTGGGTGAACCGCATTAAATATGGTGTCTCTGTGTTATGATGTGATTGTTTTGTTTATTGTGTTTATATAATGAATGTTTGGTTGTTATGAATGTTTTACATTTTGTTATGTTTTTGCACACATGATATAAAGTATAATGAACTAATGCTAAGTATAATGATTATGACAACTACCTCACATCCCTTCATGACTACGGAAATTTAGTTCCTGAAGTCCCCATAGATAGCTCGGGTGAGACTTCACCTACTTCCAGGTGATGTCGAAAGGGTCAGTAGCTTAGGGTTTTATTTGGTGAATTCATGTTGAACCCTGGGTCTAGCCATTGCGCACCAACAATTTCTGACTTGGAAGGTGAAATTATCAATGGATCAACGAATAACAAACACGTCTCATTCAAGGCATTTAACCTTCTCCTCTAAATCATCTTTCTTCTTTTAGTAGACCTTCTTCATATGTCTATTATTTCTACAGTACTAATATGTCTTCTTCTTTCGACTTTTATGGGGTGCATCTGTTTGTCCTTTTGGTTTCCAGTCAAGGAATCTAGGTCTCTACATAGGGGTATCAAATCATTATCTTTCCTTATTATTCGAATTGCCATTTTCCTTGAGCAAGTGGGGTTCATGTTTACCACCAAGATTGCATTCATCAAGAAATCTATGTTGATCAGTGATCAAAATACCACATGAATATTCAAAGGTGTAATCCTTACCATATTCCTTTTGTTCCTGCCAGTTGATGCAGAAATTCAAAACGAACACATAAAATGGTGTTCTCAAATTCATCAGGACCATCTCTATGAGTTATCTATATTTCTTCTGGTAATTCTTTCCACATTAACCCAATTTCAACTACAATTCCTTCACACGTGTCAAATAGTCCTCTATTCTGTCAAAAGAATGAGGATCGAGAGAGATCAACTCTTTCTCCAATTACATGACATGGATTTCATCAACTCTGTCGAATATTGACTTTAGCTTCTTCCATACTTGATGAGGGAAGTCAATTCCATTGATGTGAAAATGAATCTCTTGTGCAATATAGGTTGTGATGACCCATACAACCTCATCCTTCTTATCATCAACAATGAAATTTACTTGATTGTTTATTGGATCTGGAATCACAGTCTTCATATACTACCATAGTCCTTTACTCTTCAATAGGGTTTCCATGTCTGATGCCCTTGTATAATTTGATCCATTCAGAATTACAAGATTGATCTTGATCGAAGCTATCTTTGATATCTAGATAGATTATATATGTTTCCACATGTTATATTCTTCAAATCACCAACCTATTGACAGGCGATATTGACCACTTGTCAACTGAAAGGGAATAGTCTGGTCTGAGGTTGTTTAAGTGTAACCTAATTTGTTTAAGGTAACTATCCTTGACGGATTTAACAGCTCCATTGGACGGTGAAATGATCTATCTAATAAATAAATGAAAATTTGTCAAATATCCTAACTACTAACTGTCAAATTTCGACTATTTACAATGATCTATTAGATTAGGTAACCTTACACTTAATTACATAAATTCACAAAATTTACAAGTAGTACATGGGTACAAGATTTACTACAAACCTTGTGAAAACGAGAATTTCAAAGTATGTAATGGAACTTAATCCCGGGCAAATCCAATCTAAACAATATCTATAAATAATAAAGAAAACAAACAATTCAAACTTCAATCATACTGAAACAATAATATTAAAGATAATCTAACAATCAAACTAAAATAAATGATTTTGAATGTAATTTATGACAAGAGTTATTCAAATGATCAAAGCATTTAAACTAAACTGTTACAATTAAAAAATTACATTCAAACAAACCATACAAACAAAATATGACAAAATACAATGACTAGACTATCTTGATCAGGAGCAGAGTTGCAATCTAATGGTTGAAACCTCTCCTTCAAATATATGTTATATTGTCCACCTGTAAAAGAAATTCTCGGATAGACAATGTTGCACTTTAAGTCCAACAAAATTCTGGTGAAATAAATTTCAAAAAAATAGAGTAGATTTAATACAGATAAGGAAAGGAAGCAACTTTGAGATCAATCCTTTATGGAGAATAATCACGTATTATTTCAATTAACGAAACAAATTTCATTAAAAATAAATAATTAAACACATATAATTTGCATAAGAAAAATATAATATATTTTACACATGCATTTATCTATCAATCATACAAAGAATTGATTAAGCTGAGATAACAAATGATATTTTTAAAATTTTAATCTTTGGAACAAGAGATACACAAATTGATATCATAACAATGTATTAATAAAACGTGGAAAAAATCCAAGGTTTCATTCTACAAAGCTATGACAGGAAGAAAATGAACACATAAATGAAAACAAATGATATTATATTTAAAAAAAAATCCAAAATTACTCACAGAACAAAAGTCTGAAGAAAAATTAGGTTCATCATCTTCCCATTAGAATCACAAGTCCATTCGTTATTCCATGCTCCTCTTTTCTTCAAGAGCTCTAATCATCTTTTTATAAGCCCATACTACATAAACTGATTTAATTTAATTAATTTCATGCTAAAAATCAATCTTCGATATCCCTGGGTCGTTCAAACAAAAGTCAAATTGAAGTTTGACTGCAATACAAAATCTGGAAAATGGCATGTCAAATATATGTATGTATCTCCCAAACCGTGTCGTTTTTGAAGAAAATCCTCACGAATAAGGTCAATCGCTTCGTTCTGCATATGGGTTTTTTAGCGTTTCTGTAAATTCATTATTGTTTTTCCCGAAATAAAGATTTGATTTCACCTCCTGAGAAGTGAAGCAATTTTTTAGTTTTCTCATGTCAATCCTTTAGCAACTATTCTCCCAAAATGAGCAATTCCAACTCTCTTCCATGATCTGGAGTATGAAATCCTATAAACAAAACAATCAAAAAAATGTGTTGATAATATCAAACAAATAATTTAAACGTCTTGTTCATGCTGAAAAAAAATCAAACCCTAATAATAACAAAATTATTTGAGAATAACTATGGAATGTTCCATTATGTATTGTTTTAAATCAAATATTTAATTATTCAATACAATACAAAAAAAAATAAACTCATATCTATGCTTATTTTACAAACAACCTATAAACAAATGCACAAAAAAGAATTGTTAAATCACTAGACAACTCTTGGGCCACTTTTCTCTTTCTATCGGCAAATGGGTAACTCATTATTATTGTCTTATCCATTAAAATTTCTATGTCACTCACCTTGGCCACTTTTCCATTTAATTGATGGTAAGCATTGCAATTCTTAATTGTTTTATTAGCCACACATCTTAACAATAATGACTTGAACACCATGACATGATAGTAACAAGAAATTTGATAGTAATGACCAAGTAATAACAATAATGACTTGAAAACCATGACATGATAGTAACAAGAACTTTTATAGTAATCACCTTTGTAATGTCATGTAATTCAAATGAAAGGTCCAAATACATAAATAAAAATTAACCATTGTTCATAGTTTTCATTCATGATAAGGATTATGACCATTAGGACTAAGACCAAAGAAAGTCATGTATTGATTATTTGTCAAAATATAGTTCTCTAAAAGTAATAATAAATCTATTCTTGGATTCCATTGTTGAATCATGATGATAACCAAAGTTTTCATTCATTAACCAACATAGAAGACCTGAAAATAAAAACATGTTATGAAACCATTTTCTAATCATTGAAAGGCATCACGAAATCCTTCATACTCTTGTTTTGAATTTTCATGTTGAAAATCAAGAAATTCAAAATGAAAAATAATCGATATAAGAATGAAGAACCAATGTTAAATTCACTTGTAATAGTTAGCATATTCAACGTAATAATGTCCACTGGAACCATTTAAATCACAAAATATTCACACAATTCAAAGAAAACCATTCAAATAAAAAAAGAAAATCAAAAAAAGATAAAAGGACTATCAAAAGACCAATATCCAGACGATACAATTTTTTGAAGTTATTACATTACAAGCCAGCCATAACACCAAAATAATCCATAAATCATCTTGGATCAAGTAAGATAGAGTCAGATTTCATGAAAGCAATATTTTTGAATGGTCAAGGGGGTCTCGTTGAATTTTTACAAAAAATTCAAGGGGGACTGTTGGGGGGCCAACAAATGGTGACATGGTAGGATGAATCAGTTATATCTGGATATATAATAGAATATTTTCATGTACAAGAAGACAAAATATAAGGCTTTTGACAAAAAGAGAGTTTGTCTTGAAACATGTGTACCGAATTAACAAGTCAACCATTTAAATATTTAACTAGCTGCAACTGATTTTTAAAAGATTACCTTCTAAGTATTACCCAAAATGAAAACATGAGTATTCATTGATCAAACTTCTTACAAAATATATTCTTCATCGGAACATGCCCTAAGGAACAATTTGCGATGACTAGAAGATGTTATCTTATAGTTTACCTCTAACACCATAGGCATAGCCATTGCATCCAACATGCATCCATAGCCTCGACATGGATACATTTTAACCCATTTAGTTTCTTTTATCCCTTCCACTAGTTAAAGATGTATAGCTTATAAACCTTTTGTTAAAACTTACTTTCTTTACTTTTATAAAGAATGAGCCGGAAGCCACTGTTTTGACTTGGTAATCAGATAGTGACAACGTCATTCACAAATATCTACAGAAATGAAAAGGTCGACTCGTGATGAAACTTCCTTTCCCTTAGTCATGTAACTGAGAAACATTACCCTGGCTTGGTGACCAGATGATGGTAATTTCATACCATAAATACCCATGATCATGATAGGTCGACTCACAATGAGACCTCCTATCCTCCAACTAAACCCTCAAATGTCATTTGTTATATGAAAAAGGTTGCACTAGGATTAATGTTAATCTCATTAGAGATTACTTAATGGATGGGAAAGCAAACTTTACTCCCTAAGAGTGTGGGATGGCATTAAGATGTTTGAGATAATAACAATACAAGTCTCACTCATTTATTCCTAAAGAGGGAACCAATTAAAACAAAATTGCAGAAATTATATAAATATATAATTTTGTACTAATTTTTAATAGTCAAAAGGAAAAGAAATCAATGCAGCTAGGTTACCAACTCGCAGTCGGCCTACGAGGGGGTAATTGATTGTACCCCCCCAGGAGGTCGACTACGATTTGGTAACATTAGTAGCCTTTCCTAGGTATCTACAGAGGTGATTGTGGGGGGATTCCCATCGTACCTGGGGTAGACATCGTATCAGACTATCAATACCCTTGGAGGGTGACCCCACGAAGTGAGGGTTTCTTTCACCGAGAAGGGATGTTACATGGAGGTTGGGGTAACTACTTCCCATATCTTCAGTGATGGATTAACATCCCATCTTCAAAATATCCTTCTATCTATTGTTGCTTGGTTGATTACCTGTAGATATTTTTTATAGGTGTGTGCCTTAGAAGTTCATAGTTGGCCTTAAGGATTAATTTTTACCATGACCGATCAAGGGCTTCGAATATCTCGTGGAATGCAAGGTTTGGATCCTAAAGTTAGGGAACCTCAACATGACCCTTCTTATGAAGGAATGGTCGAAGAAAAAACTTTTGAAGCTGGGAGTGTAGCTCCTAGAAGTGACCAACATGCAAAATAATTGGTCACAACCTTCGTGGAAGGCCTTGTATATTACTCAAATCCCCTTTTTACTGATCCACTCAACCCACAACTCGTTGAAAAACCATCCACGATATTTCTTGATGCTTATTCTTCTTAATATTTACCGGCCAGTTCATCCAATAGGCCATATTTGAGCATGAAATAACTGACTTTTGGTTTTCCATGGGGATTGGGAGTTTTAGCTCTTTTATCCACAACTCCTATAGTTGACCTTGAAAGAGCATATATCACTACTATTGGTGCTTCTTGTGTACTAGGAACATCCGTGACACAGGTTACCCCAACTCAACCACTTGCGAGTACATATCCACCTACACATGGGCTGGATAATATTCTTGCTTCACTACTCCCACATATGCACACACCAAGCAATTTACTTGGTCATCCCATTGGTCAAATGGCTAGCAGTCAATTCATTCAAACAACCACATTTACACAAGTTAATCAACCCACATCTCCAACTTTACAAATGGGGAATTGTATTATACCTTTTGTTGGAGGTCAATATTCACTTGGGGAGAAACCCTCAACTATGAGGCAAACTCCTATGTGGGGGGCACAACAAAAAACCTGGGGGAAATATTCTCATGCATGTCCTTCCATTCCCATTACTACTAGCATGTATCCTGGACAACCATATCTGGGAGTTGCAAGTCCTTTATGGGGTCAACCTAATCAGGTGGGAAATCTGTGAACTCCATGATTCCAACACAACATCCCCCTCAAACATAGTATATGGGAGGTCCATCGGGTCAACCGCCATATATGGGGGGACCATCAAGTCAACCACAGTACATGGGAGGACCATCGGGTAGACCAAAATACATGGGGGGACCCTCATGTCAACCACAATACATGGGGGGTCATTTGGTTTTGCCATCCCATCGCAACCTATATATGGTCTAGTTGGTGTTCCTATGTCACATGGTTACTACCAGTATCCACAAACTAACTGACAGCCTCCATTCTTGGCTACATTATATCTTCACGATCTGTTGCATTTGACCAATGATCCCATACTGCTTGCCCCATTTTTGCCTCCAATCCCTTCCAAACTACCGTCTGATATCCCAAAATTTGACGGTAAACCTGGAAAAGACCCTAATAACCACGTAATGGATTTCCATATTTGGTGTTAATTGAACTCTTTGATGGATGACTCCATTCATTTAATACTTTTCCAAAGAAGTCTCATAGGCTCAGCACCCAAATGGTATATCGAGTTGTCACGACACTCCTTTGGTGACTTTAATACTTTAGCTATGGATTTTTTGACACATTTCCATCTGTTGATTCGATATGAAACCGGTACAGAGATTTGAACTTCACTTAGGAAATCCACTTCCACTCACATTTATAATCATATTCATGAGTGGAGGAGGTGATGACCATTAATTAAAGATACCATTTCAAACCAACTCCTAGAATATTTGTTTACCAAGTCACTTTTTCCACCCATCACCAGAGATGTTTCCATGGGCGGTGTTGTCACTGAGGAGCAAGTGATTAGTGGTGCTCAATATTCGGATTTGGTATATTCCCAGTTCGACATGCTTTACGATTTGATCCCTCATTCTCCTCTCTTATTGAATGATCCTTCAAGACCTACTCTGGAAGCCCATGTTGATGGCCTAGTGGTTTCCGTTGCCAAAACTACTCCCTCTCCTACACAAACCTATGAGGTGAATGCAGTCTAATCTACTTCATCTTAGCAACCTGGAGGTAAGAAGAAAAACAAGGGTAGATCCAATAATTCTTCTAACCCACAGGAGAGTACAAAAATTGATGATAACAAACCGAAAAGGAAATATAATTCTACTTGCATGATTTATGATGAGGACCACTACATGAAAGACTACCCTCATCGTGAGGAAGTCACTAAATTTTTGAAAGGTACTTCCCAACCTGCAGTATTAATTAACCCTTTTCTAATTCAGTAGCAACAAATGGTTTCACAAAATCCTACCCCTCTGTAAGGGGGAAACACAAGTCATTCCCACCATGGGGATGCTTCCTCGAGCATTGCTCAGGTCTTTATGTGTAAGGATATGGTTAGTCTAACGACTAGAGCTAACACTTATGACACTGCTCTAGATAATCATGCCAATGGAGATGCTACCTATAAACCCTCCACTTCCACTCCTCCTCCATCTTCAGCCACTCTCCATATCGATAGGCATGTTGCTAACTCAGTGTTGTGCCCACCCAAGGGCACAATTTGAAAGTCAATTTTCAATCCAAGTGCTCTCGTTTCTCAAAACTACAACATTGTTGAATATTTGGTGCATGCACCTTGTTCTATGTCGATGCTTGAAGTGTTATAAAACTATCCAAGTCAACGTAGAACCATGTTATCATTCACTGGAGCTATGGATCCAGAGGCGTCAAATATGATGATGTTTAATCTGGACTATTTTAAATTGAGGCTCTCCCATCACCTAGCCTTCCAAATTCAAGCTATGGTTGGTGGGAAGAACATCCATCACATTGTTTTGGATGAAGGAGCTTCTACATGTGTCATGTCTTTGTCCTATTGGAGAGCCATTGGTTCTGCTAAACTTAACCAATCTCATATCACCCTTAAGGAGTTTGACGGGCATGGTTTCCAACCTTACGAATTCTTAAAATATTTTATTTTGGAGTTAAAGGGAAAAATCGATTATGTCGATATTGAATTGGTTGACGCACCCTTGGATTATAATGTATTGCTTTGTCGCAGTTGGTTCTATGCAATGACTGTCGTCGCTTCTTCAGTTTTTTGCATTTTGCATTTTCCCCATCAAGGGAAAATAGTGACTATTGACCAACTTTATTATTTCACCCCAGATCTCCATAATTCCCCAACAAATAATATGCATTTCCTGGGATAGTCTGATCTTCAATACAAAAGTGTGGGGCTAGGTCTCCTCAAAGATTCCTCACTCATGGGATTTTTTCCCTTACCTCCTCAAAATCCCCCACATGAGGTTTCCACGTTAAATATGATTACGGCTACGGTGCAACGATCCTATAAATCATTCAATCCTTGGGTAGTGCCTAGCCCATATGCCACTAAAACACTGGGTGACATCATGTCACTTAGTCTAGCAAAGTCTCATCTTCCACATGATCTCATACATAAACCTTCCTTTCTCGAGTCTATCTCAATGGATCCTCTTTCTTCCTCCCTCTCTGGTGAACCTATCACTACTAGTAGCCAGGATCATATGTGAGTACAGAATAATATTCGACATATGAACCGAATTTTGGAGGGCATGTCTCCAATCTCTGGGCATCATACTGAAGTTAAACTACCAACTTCTTATAATGATGTTGCAGGAAAAGTGCCAACCTATGAACACTATGTTGGGAAAAAAACCCACCAATAGGTATCAATCAACGTACCAACCTCTGAAAATCATGTTGGGAAGAGGCTCGTTCATGGGTATGACATCGAGCATAGTTTATTCTCGTTTTCAATATCATTAAAAAATGAAACTGACTTCGAGCAAAGTTCTCGTTTCTGTGTCAAGCTAGTTAAAAAATGAAACATAGGACATCAAGCAAAGTTTCATTCTTTTCTTCAAGCTCGTTAAAAAATGAAGCAGACTACAAGCATACTTTTTCATTCCTCGAGCTTGTTAAACCATGAAGAGTCATGTTTCAAGTGGTAGTTTACCCCTTTTTCGGCCTTGTAATACTAACTACGAAAAAGGTATACTCTATTCAATCATGACTAGAAGAGTTATCCCTTGTATTGTTTTACACTTTTTCAATATTGAGGGACTAAATTTATGAAAAAGAACATCCATGGAGTCATCTTTAATATATTTTAAGACTCTCTAAACATGAAAATACCGTCACGTTTTCCTTCTTTGGACTTGTAAAACATGCATTGAAGGACCCATATGGGGTTGAACCCCTCCTTCTTCAGGTTCATTAAACATATGATGAGGGACTCATCGAAGATGATCTATACCAAGCATTTGGTATCCTCCTCAATCTCATTAAAAAACAAATACGTACTCACCAATCATGGTGAGGGGAAAAAATTTAAAGAAGTGGGTTAAGTTTTTGGAAAGCATCACGGTGGTTGTTTGTTGTCACACTTGAACATGGCACATGTGTGCGTCTCATCTTACAGTTGAGTAATATTATTGTCTTTGAGTCATACCAATCCCATGAGTCATCATATTCCTTCAACTCACACGAAGAGTGCCCCGGTGATCGTCGCACTATTTTTTGGTCTATCTCTTAGTCGACTCAATGTTGTCAAGTCATTTTTCATGTCTCACAATGTTCAAGGGAAGTTTCACTTCAAATGAACCATTCTTCAGTATTACCAGTTTTCATCCTTATGTCAGTCCATGCTTACTTCATATCTCATATTATATCACTTTCATGTGTCAGTTTAGTCTCGACGATGGGGGAAACATCATGCCCCTCCTTCAATGAGTCTATTTCTATCGACTTCAAAACATTATCCAAGAATTAGACTTAGGATGTTCAAATTCAACTCATTCATTCACATTAGTTGGAATGTATTAGGGTACCTTGGGAGTCATTGTCATCATTGGTGATTTCCCTTGCACTTGTTGACGATATACGTTAATGATCGGTAATCAAGTGGTTTCTACCATGTTCAACATAAAGTCATATTTTCACATGGTTAGATTCATACTATTTTAGGATTGGGATGAAGACCCTGGGTTGGGAGCTCACTCTATTATGTGATTTACCCAGGCTAAGATGGAGATTATCTGAGTGTTTTGGGGATTCCAATACACTCACCCTACTGGAAACCCCACTAATATATATTGTCACATAGATCCACTTTGTATTGGTTCGTGGCTATGTTTTTTTCATATTGTAGCTCCACTATATACCATTTCATGGCTACGATCAGATCATGTCATGGAGGTATGGATCCACATTGCATCTCCGGTGTGCATATCCTTAGTAAGTATTTTCATGGATCTGTAGTGTATTGGTCAGCAGTCATGCTTTGAGTCAGTTTACTTCGAGCATATGTATGCCTGCCTCGAGGATGATACATATATACTATGTGATGTTTGTTTGCAGCTGCCACCAGGATATCCTTCTCCAACGTCTTTACATTAATATTTTGTAAAGTGTTTCGGCCATCATTTTCTCTTCTGACCTCACACTTTATGGGGCATATGTTACACACCAAAATGGCACACTTAAGTGTCGCATCCATTATGCACCTAAGTGTCGCAAAAGTGTCGTATGCACCTTGCTAAGTGTTGCATGCACTTTATCAAGTGTCGTATGCACCTTACTAAGTGTCACTTTCACTTTGACACCATGAAATAACATTTGTCATGATCCCTAGTCTTTGTGGAGGAACAAACCTAGCATAAGATGATCGAAAAAACTACTTTTTACCTTGATTTTTGACCCATTTTTGGAGACCAACGCCCCCCTGCCCATGTATAAGGAGCGTTTATCCTTGATCAATGCTCATTGTTGAACTATTGGGGAGTGTTTCCAATGCTCTATGTTCAGTTCCGAGGGAGAATTGATGTGGTCAAAGGAAGTTATGACCATCCCACCTTTTTCTAAGAGAAGAAATATGAGGAGATTCAAGTTTGTTTGGGTCAAGGATTCGAGTCACCCTACTTGGATCCATCCTAGGTGTTAAGGTTTAAGATATTATTAGGTTTCTTTTCAATTTACTAGATAACCATAGCATAGATATGGTCACTGATAGAAACACAATCACAAGATACACATAATTTATCCTAGGAAACCCTCATGGGGGATAAAACCCAACAAAAACTTCCTTAATATAGATAGCCAATACAATTCCAAGACAATAAACCAAAACACTAGAGAATATCCAACACTAAGCAATGCACCTCTCTCTTCCTTATTCTCCCAACTACAGCTACCAAACTTGTGCACTAGATGAGTGAATGAGTGAGTGAGATAATGAGTCTTTGGCTTCTTTTATTTATAAAAACTGGCAGGTACTAGAAAGGTGTCTCTTCCTTGGGCAAGGCCAACTTGTCTTCTTAGTGGTTAAAACTACTTTAATTAGCCTGGGGGTTGAATTCTTAATTTTCACAATATATTTAGGGTTTGACCAATCCACAAAAGGGGATTTGGTCAATTACAATGCCTGACATGATCAATCCAGAAAAGGGGATTGATCTAATGAATAATAACTGAATAATAAATAGAATACTCTTTGCAATTACAATATTTCAACACTCCCCCTTAACAATAAGGGTATTATACAACATCATCAGGAGAGAGAGAGAGAGAGAGAGAGGCAAGCAACATCAAAAGCATATGGAACACTAATTGGCATATCTATAAATCATTGGAATTTTGTCTTCATCATCAATATCATCATCCACAGTAGGGAGATGGAATGGCATCATCATCATCTGCATCAACATGGATTAGTATAACACTAATACATCATCATCAATAACAACACAAGTTTTATACACCATCAACAACAACAACATCACAACATGAAGACTGGAGCATCATCAACATCAGCACTAGGTTGGAAATATTTAGCACAAAGCTGGCATCTCAACAAAATCAGCACAAAGCTGGCATCTCAACAACGTCATCACAAAATTGGAAATATTCAGCATGAGGCTGACATCACAACAACATCAGCACAAAGTTGTAAATCTTTAGCATGAGGCTGGCATCACAACAACATCAGCACGAAGCTGGAAATATTTAGCACGAGGCTGGAATCACAACAACATCAACATGAAGATGAAAATCTTCAGCATGAGGTTGGCATCACAACAACATCATCATGAAGCTGGAAATCTTCAACATGATGCTGGAATCACAAAAACATCAACACAAAGCTGGAAATATTCAACACAAGGATGGAATCACAACAACATCATCACGAAGATGGAAATCTTCAGCACAAGGCTGGCATCGACACTACTTCCCCTTAAAAGGGAGGTCCTTTCAGACTACACCAATCTTATCTCGAAAGTGCTCAAACTTTACACAAGATAGAGGATTGGTCAACACATCTGCAACCTGTTCATCTGTGCTAACATACTGGAGTTGTATGGCTCCTCTCTACAGCATATCATAGATGTAATGATATCGGATTTCTATGTGTTTTGACCTTTCATGGAACACATGGTTCTCTGGCATCTTTATGCAACTCTAGTTATCACATAGAATCATGGTTGCTTCCATGTCGAGATTGAATAGACCTGTCAACAACTTCTGAAGCCATATGGATTCACAACTGGCAGAACATGCAGCAATGTATTCTGCTTCTGTTGTGATGAGAGAAATACTTTATTGCTTCCTACTCTGCCATGAGATCATGGTTGACCCCAGACTGAAAAAACATTTTGAAGTGCTCTTTCTATTAGAGACACTTCCAGCCCAATATAAATCGGTATATCCACTAAGTCTGAAGTCTTGATCTCCATTATAACTAAGACCAAAATCCAATGTACCCTTAAGGTATCTCATCACATGTTTTGCAGCAACAATGTGAACACGTCTAGATTCTACCAAAAATTGACTCAAGGTGTTCATAGCAAAATATATGTTTGGCATGGTGTTCGTAAGATACATCAACGATCCAACGATTTGTTTGTATAGCGTAGCATCAACCAATTATGATAAAGTGTCAACCAGGAGCTTCAACTTTGTTTCCATGGGTGTATTCATGGATTTTCACTCCAACATAGCAAACCTCTTCAATATTTCAACTGCGTACTTCCCTTGGTTAAGGAAGATCTTCTCTGGGATATGCCAAACCTCAAGACCTAAGAAATAGTGCATTAGGCCAAGGTATTTCATTTCAAATTATTCAGTGAGCTTCTTCTTACAATCAGTGATGAAATTTTCTTCTCCAGTTAGAAATAATTTGTCCACATACAACAAGAATATATCAGGCTCATCAGGAAATTTTCAATTCTTCCATACCAAGCTCTAGGATCTTGTTTCAATCTGTATAGAGCATTCTTCAATCTGAATACATGATTCTTTATGTCTTCAACTTCAAACCCTTGAGGTTATTATATATACACTTCCTCTTCTATGACACCATTTAACAAAGTTGTTTTCACGTCCATCTGGTGCAACTTCCATTTCATCTTAGTTGCAATATCTATCATGGTTCTGATTGAAGTGTATCTGGATACAGGAGAAAACATCTCTTCATAGTCAATGCCTTCCTTTTGAGAAAATCCAGGAGAAACAAACCTTGATTTATATTTCTCAATACTTCCATCAACAACATGTTTTATCTTGTATAGCCATTTGGAAGATACCACATCCTTTCTCTTCAGTCTAGGAATTATTTCCCATACATCATTATTTATAATGGATTGGTATTTTTCTCTCATGGCATCTGCCCATTCTTTCTTCTGAATGGATTCTTCAAAGCAAGTAGGCTCCTTCTCTAAGAGATCACACATCAAATCTATATAATTGGAGAATGGCTTTGGTTTCTTGACTTGTCTCATGGTTCCTTCGGGGGCACCACACTTCTCTCCATATTGAATAAGTTCGCTTGCCCAGGATGGCTTTCTCTTGTGGGATATCACCATCTCGAGAGGTTCTTGAGATTCTATTATGTCATGATCTTCTAGAATATCCTCATTAGGGCAAGTTATGACTTCCCTCACTGGTTCTGCAACTCTGGTAGCCACCGGTTCTTCTTCATATACTTCTTCAAGATGACATACTCTTTATTTATTGAGTGTTGCATCTTCATCAAAGGTTACATCTCTGTTGATCTCAATATGATGGTAACCTAGTATGTATATTTTTAAGGCCTTGGAGACCTCACATTATCCAACAAATATTTCCTTCTTTCCTGAAGGGTCCATCTTGGTTATCTTCCCTTTCGGATTTGTACAAATACGGGACAACCAAATATTTTGAGATGGCTTACTTCTGGATTCTTTCCGGAGAACATCTTTTTAGGGGTCTTGAACCCAAGTGCACTATGGGACAATTTGTTTTGTACATACACTATTTTTCTTGCTACTTCTGCTCATAAGTGCACTGGAAGGTCTTGATCATGGATCATAATCTTCACTACTTCCATTATAGTTCTATTCTTTCTTTCTACTACACCATTTTGTTGAGGATTGTAGGGAGTGGTGAGCTCCCTCTTGATCCTGGCATCTTTAAAAAAAATTACGAACTCTTTTGAGGTGTATTCTCCTCCATTATCTGACCTAAGTATCTTGATATTTATTTCAGAGAGATTCTCTATCAAGGCTTTGAATTCCTTTAATTTACCAAACACTTCATCTTTTGATTTCAAAAAGTAAACTTAGGTTTTGTGAGAATAGTCATCAATAAATGATACATAGTATACATACCATTGATGGAGGTTGATGGAATTGGGCCACATACATCTGAATGAATGAGCTCTAGGACTCCTTCTGCTTTATTGTCTCTCTTCGGGAAAGGGTTCTTGACGTTCTTTCATTGTGCACATCTGTTTCACACACCTTCCTGGTCAATCTTGAATTCTGGTAGACCTGTGACTGCCTTGCTTACATATGGTAATGCCTTGTATTTAATGTGAGCTATTCTTATATGCCAAAGTTCATAGGGATTCTCAATGGAATGAGTCAAGGCTTGTTCTGAGTGACCTTTTAACTTATACAAGCCACCTTCTTCTTTTCCAATAACAATTGCTTCTTCCATGGTTTTTCCTTTGGGCCACATAAGAACTTATCCATCTATGAAAGCAACTCTGAAGCCTTTCTTATCTAAAGTTGAGATATAAATTAAGTTCTTTGTCAAACCTGGTACATATAGTACATCATTCATCTTCATTGGGGTTCCTGGATCAAGTTTGTATTTTGATTCTCCTACTCCTTTGATAGGGTACTGGAAATTGTCTCCAAGTGTAACTTTCTAGGGAAAGTTATTTTCTGTAAGGCAAGAGAGAATGTCTCTTTGGCATTTCATGTGCTTGGAACTGTCTATGAGCCAAGTGTCCTCACCAAGTGACACTGATCCTGAGAGGGAAGAGATTAAGACATAGTCTTCAATCTATTCTTTTATAATCTTTGTGGGTGGCTCTTCATCTTCAACTGTGTGGAAATGGTGCATCTTTTTTCTCTTCTTGTATTCTTCTCTTATAGTGATCTAGATTATTTTCGGCACAAAATGAGATCGGAGATATAATAAAGAAATGCAAAAAGATATCGCAGATATTCAATAATATAAAAGAAATGTATCAGATATGCAACCATAAACACAGATATACAGTAATACACTATTTCTATTAATGAAAGAAATGTACAGAGACTGTAAAAATACAGAGTGAAAGACTCGCTAGAATGGTGGCAGCTTATCTCTGAGAAGAGATGTGACGGTTACTCACATTCACGAGAAGATGATTACAATGAGGCTCTGAAGGCCTTTTTACAATAAGAAGGAATTCCAAAAACCCTATACATCCAAAAACCTAACCCTAGGAGATGAAGTGCCAAAAGTCATGTGGGCCCCGTTTGGGTAAGTGAGTACATCAACTTCCCGGGGTCGTAACTTTTGCATACAATCTATGTTTTAGGCATGTGATAGCTCATTGGAAAGGTATCATCGAGGAGATTCATTTTGGGGGCTCAATTATTCATTCAAATATCATTGAGAACCTCCATCTCGAAAAACCTTCATTTGGGCCCTCAAAATGGCCCCGGAAGTTAAAACCTACTAAAAATAGTAAATTGCCAAAATTGCCAGAAAACTGTTTTGAGCCAATTGGAAAAGGTGGGTGGCCACTGATATCCACCTGGATCATATATCTATACAATTCTTAGCAATATATCTCATCTTGTCACAATTGTAACATTGGTAGGATGAGAAATATTTTTCTCTTCTTTGACCTTTATGAAACTTCTGGAATCCCCTTGGAGGATGATTCTTTATGTATGAATTTGTTTGGGGGATGAGACTCTTTATGTTGATGAGTTTCTTTTTGGAAGTAAGACCTCTTCCTTTATCCTTTTGTATGAGAATCTAAGGCTTGATATTCATATCTTGATAGTATTTCTTCTCGGTTAGCTACTCTTGCTTCTTCTTGAACACATTCTTCCCAAAGACTGTCAAAGTGTAGTTTCTCCTTTCTGGCACAAATAGTTTGGATGAATGCATCCCAAGGTCTTTTGAGACCATTAAGGGTTGTCATTATGAGTTCATATTCATATATAGTATCACCAATTTCTTCTATTTGTTCCATGAATTGTGATATTCTAGAGAAATATTTCTGAATTGTTTCTCCTTTCTGCATCCTTGTATTTTTTAGTTAAGTTCTTAGATTCATCTTCCGGTTGATTTTATTTCCTTCATACATCTTTGTTAGCACATCAAAAATTTATTTTGGAGTCTTCTTTGAATCCACTTGAGGAATCAAGTGATCTTTAATAGAATCTGCAATGATTCTTTTGGCCCTAACTGTGTCCTTTTGGTGTTTTTCTTTAGCTGCAACATTGGTGGGTTCTAGTACATCTTCTTTTATGAATATTTCTAGGTCATTCTCTTCAAGAATTATTGCAATAATATACTTCCTGGGATAGAAGTTTTCCACACCTTCTAGCTTGTCAACAAGCTTAGTGCTTGCAGACATCTTTACCTGGAGCTAGGAAAATGACCAAAAATTGAAAATGCTCAGAATTTAATTTTGAACTTACCGGGAGGTGTGATTGGCTTAGGCAAGTAGCCTGGTGCAGTTAGATTTCAGAAAATTCAAATTTTACCCCCTCAAACTGGACTAGTGTAAGTATGGACTAGTACTTCTGGTATTGGTTATGGTTTCCTGGTTTTCTGGTATTTTTGGTTTTTCGATACTTCTGATTTTCTGGTACTAGTCAAAACTAGGGTTTGACTTTTCGAAGTATCTGACCACTGAAAATGTGCGCTCAAGGTGCCAACGAGTTCCCTAGGATAGTGCACACTTTTCTAGATGGTTTTTAGGATGATATTCCTCGTCAAAAAAAATCCCTAATTTTCTTGTGCGACAACAATGACATTTTTCTTTGTCCAGTGAAAGATGCTCTCTTCAGTTTATCTCTTATACCCTGTTAAGGTTTAAGATATTATTAGGTTTATTTTCAATTTACTAGATAACCACAACATATATAGGATCATTGAGAGAAACACAGTCACAAGATACACAACATTTATCCTGGGAAACCCTCATGGGGGAGAAAACCCAGCAAAAAATTCCTTAATATAGATACCCAATACAATGCCAAGACAATAAACCAAAACACTAGAGAACATCCAACACTGAGAAATGTGTCTATCTCTTCCTTCTTCTCCCAACTGCAGCTACCATACTTGCACACTGGATGAGAGAATGAGTGAGTGAGATAATGAGGCTCTGGCTTCCTTTATTTATAAAAATTGGCAGGTGCTGGAAAGGTGTCTCTTCACAGGGCAAGGCCAACTTGTCTTCTTAGTGGTTAAAACCACTCTAATTATCCTGGGGGGAAACTTCTTAATTTTCACAATATATTTAGGGTTTGACCAATCCACAAAAGGGGATTTGGTCAATTACAATGCCCAACATGATCAATCCACAAAAGGGGATTGATATAATGAATAATAACTCAATAATAAATAGAATACTCTTTGCAGTTACAATATTTCAACACTAGGCAACCTCAAGAAGCCAAATCCCAACTCATGGAGAAAAATCCTCAACTATTTACCAAAATATCTCATGATGGTTAACCCTCTAAACCCTATATAATGAGGGCATTTCTAAGGTGAAAGGGTGGAAAAAAAATTTAGAGTGTTAAACCTTTGATCTCATGAGAGGAATCCATCAAAAGCATCATCATTATGATCTTGATATATTCAGGCAAGGGTTGTACTAGAGAGCTTGGAGGAGTTGCTGCAACATCTACGATTGGTTTGTAAGTACTTCACCATGTTTCTCCATTAATATAACTTGGACTATTTCCTGCATATTGTTGCTTGCACATGTATGTCTATATATATATATATATATATATATATATATATATATATATATATATTTGTTCTTGTCTAATGATATATTGTAGAAGTAGAAGGTATTATTCTATTTCTTGCATACTTTTTTCATCGTAATAGGATGTTGGACAACAAGGATAAAGATTGAAGATCAATGAGGAAAATCGTCGAAAAGGAGTAAGTCACACTTCTTTCTTCTATCTTCTCTGCATATAGACATAAAGAATAGATTTAAAGGAATTTTAGTGTCCATTTGTTTGTTTTTATATATTGGTCAATAGGGTTCTAGATATCCAAGGGATATTTCACATGTCTACAGGGGAAATATTCCATAACACATGGTCTTACAAGAACATTTGTAACATGGATTCGAGAAAGATTTTGGTCTATGGGATTATTGAAGATTTGGAAGCAAGTCTTGAACAATCACAAGACGTATCGTTTCTAATATATGTTGTATTCATTGATATGTCAGAACCATGGGGCCTCATATTGTTAAGGGATTTGGTAAGTGAAATGAAAGGGAGATTTCACTAGAACTATTCTTATATCATCATTTCAAATACCAATGGGGATCTTTTTGTCCTGTACCCTAAGGCCCCTGTCATGGAACAAAATGAGATTTGTAATAGTTTGTCACATCAAATCCACATTTTTAGTGAGGATATTGAGTGCACACATATCTTATCAAACTCTTTGTTTCAGGATGAAGAGAAAAAGATCAGGTGTTGGGCCTTAGAGTTCGATGGAGCACATTCAAGTATAGGTTCAGGGGATAGAATAGTTTTAAGAGAGATTTTTTCACCAAGAAACCAATTATAAGTAAATATAGGTATGTTGTTTGGGATGCTATGAAAAAATTTGATGCATTTTCAATCGAAGCCATCCCTAGAGAAGAAAATTCCATGGAAGATGCTTTAGTTGTTTCCACTTCCACTCTACAACCCTGAGAAGAAATTCTCCCTTACAATGTGGAAGTAAACTTCAAGCCTTCAATCCCAGATAACTTAGAGCACTGGAAATTTTTTATGAAGAACATAAGATCATACATTTCCTCCAAAATGAAGGAGAATTTTTGGAGACTCGGATAAACTTACTCAAGGAAATGGGTGACATCAAGGTCATGAAATTTCCCAACAATTCATTGCCAAGAATATTTCCCCCCCTCGAAAGAATGTTTGATTGGAATGACATGTATAAAGGAAAACCAAAAAACAGGAAAGAATATGAGATTATAGAATTTAATATCGACACTAATTTTTCTCCCAAAATAGTGAAGATGGAAAAAGGGACAACCCATGTTGAAAGGAAAGAGTTCTTAGCACTCATCAGAGAATTCGAGGATGTTTTTTCTTGGTCATATGGTGATTTGAAATCCTACAGCAGAGATGTCATATAGCATGTTATCCCTCTCAAAGAAGGGGAAAATCATTTTAGACAGAAACTGAGGCAGATCAACCCTAAGATTGTGCCACAAGTTCAAAAGGAGTTGCAAAAAATGGTGGAAGCAGGGATAATCAAACCTATCAGATATTCATCTTTGGTATCCAACCATGTGGTCCTCTGAAACAAAAATAGTGACATCAGGTTGTGTTTCGACTTTCGAAATTTGAATCAAGCATCACTCAAAGATAATTACCCTTTACCAAACATGGAGCATATCTTGAAAAGAGTTACTGGAGCAGAGATGATCTTTATGCTTGATGGTGTCTCGGGATATAACCAAGTGTTAGTAATAGAAGAGGATCAAACTAAGACCACTTTCACTACCCCATGGGGAACCTATAAGTATCTGTGAATTCCCTTTGGATTGAATAATGTTGGGTTTACCTTTCAATGTGCCATGGACTATGCCTTCGGGGATCTAGTCGGAAAAATTATAGAGATTTACCAAGATGATCTGACTTCCATTTCCAAGAAGATATATCAGGACATTCAACACCTACAGGAAGTCTTTTAGATATGTAGAGAGTATGGTATCTCTCTCAACCCCAAAAAATCAATTTTGGGGGTAGATAAGGGAAAGTTGTTGGGGCATATAATCTCCAAAGATGGAATTTCAATAGACCCCTCCAGAATTGAAGCTATCGAGAAGACCCCTCTCCCTAAAGATAAGAAATATTTGCAATCCTTTTTTGGTAAAATTAATTTCATAAGAATATTTATACCAAATTTCGTTGAGATTGTAAAACCATTGAATAACTTATTGAAGGGGGATGCCCATTTCGAATGGGATGACAGGGGCCTTTCAACATATTAAAGAGGTTATAATTGTGGCACCAGTTTTGGTGAGCTTGGATTTTACTAAAGGCTTCATCATTTTTTCCCTCTACCTCAAACAACATCATCGCGAGAATCCTTTTACAAAAAAATGATGAAGGAGATGAAAATTTGATTTCCTTCATGAGAAAAGTACTCAGAGACTCTGAATTGAATTATATAATTACTGAGAAACAATATTATTCTCTTGTAAAGTCTCTCAATCATTTTAGGATGCAAGTCAGGTATAATAAGATTAAATCTTGTGTCCCTTATCCAGCAGTAAAGGACGTCTTATCTCAACATTATTTCCTTGGTTTGAGGGGAAAGTGGATGTCACAAATCCAGGGGCACAACCTAGAAATAAAACCTTCTAAGATAATAAAGGGGAAAGGATTATCCAGAATTTTTACTGAAATAAATCAAGAAGCTATCGAAGTAGGAGAAAGGGAGCAAGTAAATGTTGTCATAGAGAAAAACGAGAATGATGAATGGTATTTGGATATCATAAATTATTTAAAGAACCTTATATGTCCTGAACATTTGGTATATCACCAAAGAAGGGCTTTGAGACTCAAATCCTTGAAGTATTTCCTTACACAATAGGGTCTTGGATGGATAAATCATAATGGAGTGATCCTCATATGTGTAAACAAAGAGGAAGCAAATAAGTTAATTTATGAGCTCCATTTAGGACATTGTGGGGGTCATTTTTCCGCTCGCACCACTACTCATAAAATTTTGAGGGAGGGATATTGTTGGCCTACTATATTTTCTCACATGCATAAATATATTGTTGGATCCTACCAATATTGTCAGTACTTTTCAAGAAAACAATGATTTCCTTCCCTTCCTTTAAAACCAATAGTGGTTGAGGCACCTTTTCAACAATGGAGGTTGGACTTCATCGGTGAATTTAAGGAAAACTATAGTAATGGTTACCGATGGGTCCTCACAGCTACATATTATGTCACACGATGGGTAGAGACCATCCCAACAAAAAAGGTAATAGAAGAAGTGGTGATGAATTTCCTTGAAGAAATGATAATCACCAGGTTTGGTGTTCCTGCAAAGATTACTTCTGACAATGCCAAGGCTTTCAGCTCAGTAGCCTTAAATGAATTTTGTTTCAAGTATGGGGTTGTTCTATCACACTCATCAAACTACTATCCTCGTGGAAATGGTTTGGTCAAGTCCAGCAATAAAAAAAATCATGAATATCATGAAGAAAATTTTTGGATAGAATAAGAAGAGTTGGGATGGAAAAATCAAGTATGCACTTTGGGCAGACCGCACAACAGTTAAAAATTCTACTGGAAAAAACCCCTTTGATTTAGTTTATGGGATGGAGGCATGGTTTCCCATAAATATTCATATTTTGGCCTTGAAACTAGCCCAACATTTCACCATTGATAAAGAAGCAATGCAGGGAAGAATCGATCAACTCGTAGAACTGGATGACACCAGAAGAACAACTTTCAATGAAATGGTAAAGAACCAAACAAAAATCAAAGGAACCTTTGACCACAAGGAAAGACAAAGGGACTTCAAGAAAGGAGATTTGATATTAATGTGGTATAAGAGAAGGTAGAAACATGGGATGCATAAGAAGTTTGATAGCCTATGGTTGGGACCATATAAGATTGAAGAAAAATATGGGTCTGATTATTTCTATTTGTCCACCAATGAATGGAGAAAGATGTCATTACCAATAAATGGATCTTTCCTAAAACTTTATTTTTCGGAAACCTGACTTCTTCAGGGCCCAGGTCGGGTAAGTAGGTAGCTCATTTTCTTTTCATTGCATGTTCATTTGCTTGTTCATGATAGTTTAGTTGCATTTACTTATGTTTGCATGTCATTTATGTTTTTCATTTTTCTCTACTTGCATTATTGCATAGTTGTTTTACATCATTTGATTTTATCATATTATGTGATAGTTAGAAATTTTTTAAAAATGCAAAATTTTATTTTTAATTTTAGTTGAAACTTTGGATTTCTGATCATATGGACAAAGGGTGAGTGAGCCACTCTGGATTTTACGGTTTTTCGTTTCCGTGTGTTTAGGAACAGGTCATGCCATGAGATGTTGAGGTTCTCATGCACTATGTGGTGAGTACATGTCTCCAAGTAGGAGTTGGATGTTATCCCCCATTCCTAGGGATAACTAAGGTGATGATGTCTCGAGGCCCTCAGGTTGCATACATGGAGTACGGAGAGACATATTGACCGAAAGTGTCCACTTACACATATGGATCCCCACCTCACGACCATACTTCTCCATTTGTCATGATGACATTCACCACACCAACTTACTTTCAGAAGACAGTGGATATTGCTCCATGAGGTAACAAGTCAAGTATCGTGGTAAGTGTCACTTTAATACTTGGGGCATTTGAATATGTTTCATTAAAACTTCTCTTGATTATGGAATTTTTTTCTTTTAAATTATGCTTTTTGCCTTATTTCAACTTGGTGAGTGTCATGATTTCCTAGTAAGTGACCACCCTTGTAGAAAGGGTTTTAACCAGGGGTTTTCCTTGAAGGGTTGTCATATTGTTCGCACTCATACTTACCACTTTACATCACTTCTTCTCTTCTGTGTCCCCATATTTTAGGTCATCGGGCCTATTTACCCAAAAAGGGGATGTACCTCATTTCATGGGAAGAAGGGGCTGAAGGCCCATAGGATTGTAGCTAGAAAAATATAAATCCAATCATAAACCTTCCAAATTCTCTCCCATGGATCCTAAGAACAATGAAATGTTTCTCACAAAAAATGGAGGGACCCAGAAAATAAATAACTAATTGGACATGCCAACTCAGGTAGAGGGTGTGTGGGCAATGTTTTTCATGCTTAGGTAGAAGTCCCACGTATCGTCTTCAACTTGGGGAAGCATGGTCAAGTATGAAAAAGTTAGAGTTAATGTTGGAAATGTGTTTTCATTCTTAGGTAGAAGACCCACTTTAGCTTCAACTTGGAAATACTCTAATAAATTAATGGAAAAGGGGCTTAGAAAAATCATTGTTACACATTATTTTGGTCACCCCAGTGGTCAACTAATGATATGTGCATGACTCATTTCCATGTTCCTTGAAAACACTAAAAGAGACTTTCTCCATGAGAAAAGTGGATTATCTTTTCTTCCTTAAAAATTGTGTCAAAGGAGATCGTCACACCCTGCTCTATGCTTGGGGTGCGACAATGCTTAAACAAGAGGAAAAGTGAAATTCATGAAGGTTCTAGAAGGGAATCTTCTAGAAGATGAGGTGGCCTCTGATCGGTTTGGATCTTACCCTCTTCTCTGATTTATTGGGATCATCTTAATCTCCTCATCCATCCCTCTTTCACCCTATATAATGAGGGATCTCTTATGGAAAAGGTTAGGGCTTTCTTATGCATGAAGAATTATGATATAGATTATACTAGAGATAGCTTTTCTTTAGCTCTCTAAGTCAAGTTGTGGATCTTCTTCATCAAAGGCATTGGAGAAAATGTGTGTGTGTTGAAGCAAAGAACCATTGGAAGGGACCTTGCAACATCAAGGCATGGGTTGTATTCTCCACTTTCATTTGAAATAATGTAGCAATACATTTCGTCCCTATAAAGGTGTAGTTACTTTTATTGTATAACTCTTTGATCTTATACATAGAATTCATTGGAATATATATATTGTTTTTCTCTCTCTTTGTTGTTTTGTGATTTTTAAACAAGTTCACCATCCCAAAAATACAAATATGGAGCGGCAAGGATGACACTAGTGAGGATCAAATATCATTTAAAAGGTATGTCATTTGTACCTATCTGGATTAGTTTATATGACAATGAAATCTAAGGTGAAGTTTGTATTATGTCGTGTTTTGTTCTAGCTTCCTGTTGAAGTTAGGGAGATTAGTTTGTGCCTGCACTTACCGATTTGTCTGATAACAAAATTAGCAACCATAATGGGGATCAACTTCTTTTGTTTTTTTGCTTTTTATTTTCTTTCAGCTTTCCTTCTTTTGGTCAATTTCATTCTCTGGGTCTGTGGGTCATCCATCTTGACTCCCTGGTTCTAAAAGTTCATTGAGAAAATTTGTCCTCCTTTCAAATTTTCCTTATATTCATACATCGTCACACCCTTCTTTTCTGAACCAGAGTGACAACGTCGCACTGTGTTTTTCTCTCAGCCTGCGTCAATCCTTCATCGTCGCATTGTACTCTTCTGCAGCCTGCGACGATTCCTGTAGAAATTGTTGTTGTGATAGTCAACTTTCTTCTCTTTGTCCAAATTTTCATTTACTTCTTAGGGTGAACTTTTAGTCTTGGTGAATGATTGGTTTGCATCTTTTAAGCTTGAATTTGATTGTTTTTCAAGAATTAAGATTCTTCTTAATAAGCTTTGTAAGTTGTATCTTTTACTTCTTATTGCAAGGGTATAATCTCAAGGCTTTGTTCCTGGGTGCTTGCCTGATAAGTTGTTATTGATGTTTTTGAGTTTTGGATTGATATTTAAGTTTTGGATTGTTGTTGATTGGAAAAAAAAATTTGTTTGCATTCGACAAACAATTTTCTTATCTTTTCATTTTTTTCTTTCATTATGAGTTTGGTTACGGAAAAAGTGTTGTGAGTGCATTGGTATTCTTTGACAATTCTTTCTTTATTGGATTATGTCTATGTTCTGATTTGAAAAGGAAAGTACTGAAGTTTATTCTTCTATTTAGTAGTCTTTGTAAGAAATATTTTTCATTCAAATATTTGTTCAAACGAGGAAATTGGAAGATTTAGTAGCTTTGATTGTTTGGAATCAATATCATTCAAAGATTCAGAAATTGTTCTTTGTAACTTTTTGCATTCTGGAAAGAGAAACCTTCTCCATATTGTAATTAGATTTCATCGAATGAAACGATTTCATATCATCTATTTTTTTCACTTTATTGGTTCAAGGTCAAATGCATCATCAGTTTCATTTATGTTTCCATTTTTGAATAAGCAACAACCATTAAAATTCAACGTAATTTTAAAATCTATTAGAAACTTTTATTTTCTAAAAATTTTATACACCAACATTAGCTAGGATAGCACTTTGGAATAGGTTGTGAGGCACACTCTCCAAAGAATCAAAACACACAATAGTATCTTGTGATAGGGAGAGTTTAAATCCACTTGCTACATTTTGTCCTGGGAAGCCCTTCTAACACAAGGGTCAATCACAAGGTCGCATTAGGGTCGGCATAGTTACTCACCCTTCTTTGTTGGTATTAGTGTAGAGATTGTGCATATTATTGGGGGTCACTTGAGAAGAAAATCCTGTGTGGACCTTCTCGAGTCGATTTTGGGTTTAGATACCCTGCCCTTGTGCATGGATCAGACTATCGACTGCTTCCCCAGGAATCATTGTCATAATTGGTAACCTTAGTGGCCTATCTCTTTAGAGTCTTTACACGAGGTGATTGTGGAGGGGAAAGTCTTCACGGTACCTGGAATCAACGTTGGCCAAACTCACTCAGGATCCTTAGAGGGTATAACCATGATTATGTGTGGGATCTTGCACTAGGGTGTAAGTTAGTTAAGTAGGTCATCAACGTAAATTTTCCACCCTCTCTATCCCAACCCCTTATTGTCTTGATTTCGTGACATTGTATTTCATCACCAACTAGTGACTTTGAAATTAGAAGGTTTGTTTGCATGTTTGATATCTAGATTTTATTAGTGAGTGTTGTTTGTTTCCCTAGTTGGCCATAGATTTATTTCATTCTTTATTTGGTGTGTCCAACATCGGCCCTCGCCATTCACGTAGGATGCAAGGGTTACCTCCGGAAGAGTCAGAATAATACGCTCCTTTTCTTCCTAACTCACCAGAGGGTTCTCTTGAAGGATCATTCAATAACGAAATGGCCTCTTAGATTGGAAGTTCTACTCCATTGGAGGAATCAACACTTCCTGTAAATCCATTATTGAGTGTTATACAAGATCCACTTTTGCTCCGAATAAACTCGTCAGGAGATGTTGTTGTTGAAGACTATACTATAATACCTACTGGACCTTAAGTAGAGTCTGTTGTAGACGATCCACCCTTTCAGAGTGAATCGTTTATAACTCCAGATCATACTGCTGGAATTTTTAATCCTAGCTCAGTCCCCGTCCGTTCTTTGTGGAGGACCTTGGTTCTCATACAATTCTTCCCCTCCAACTCACTAGCTCTACTGTGATCCCACAGGTTACGCATGTTTCTGCCTGAAGTCCGATAATCACTCAAGATCCTATTGGAAAACCAATGTTTCTTATATAAAATCCATCACTTCCACCTGTGTATAATGATCTTAATAATTCTGTTGTTAATCCTTACAAGAGTCCATCCGGAGGGCCTAATTGTTTTGTTCCTTTTGGGTATAATTCTGCTAGCAGTTTTGTTCCTACACCTACCCAGGTTCTCTCTGGAGGGCTGAGTATTCCTCCTCCACCTTCGCCTAGAGGATCTAATCATCCTGGACCAAGTATCTCCAATCAAGCTAGAGGCATAAGTAATTTTTTTGCTTCTAGTTTTCAAATTCATGTTGAAGGCCAACCCCAAGTTGGGGGTCATAACCCAGTGTATGAGCAATATATCCCTGGACTACAATATCAACCTTGGAGTTTCCCTTTCCAAGGAAATCAATAAATTCCTGGGGGGGGAACTCCTCAAGTGAATTATTGTCTACCCCCTAATCCTGGACAACTGATGCAGGAGCATCTCTCCACGACAGCCAGCCAGCCACGTCAGCGCATGCATTCAAGGCTGAAGAGAGGCGCAGCCCTCATCTTCAATTTTGAATTTGAATTTAATTAATGTTGTAGGTTGTTGAGCCATGGAGCCGTGCCTTTGTGCAGGCATTAGAGTTGGTAGGCCTTTAATATTTGTAAGGATGAGATCTAGATCCATATGGTGACTAGACATCCCATCCAATGTAATTGAATAGGGTAGGTAGATTGGAGGGAAGCGCTCTAAGATCCCCCTCAGGTAAAAAGATCGAGGAGGATCTCATTTTGAGAGAGTTGAGTGAGAGAGGAGGCTAGTAGAATGAGAAGAGAGTCTGCGAGTATAGACCAGAAGAGAGGAGCCGTGCCCTTGTTACAGGTCGTGCTCAGGAACACCTTGTAAACATAGGCGTTTGCCATTTTTAATACAAATAGCATTTTTTCCTGCATACTTTTGTGTTGAATGAATGCCTGTGAGTGTTCTTTATATGCTGTGAATGTATGGTATGTTTATGCATTTGCAGGATTTGTTTTGGTTTCAGGCTTGAGAGGTCTTTGAGGCTTCATACTAGGAGGGTGTGACAGAACACTACAGGTTATGATAGCCGTGCATAGAGGTTGCACTTCTAAATTCTGCAGATTCAGATGAAGACGTACTAGGTGGGCACAGGAGCTGGAATCATTAATTCAGAAGAAGACCTCAAGGTTGCTGACCACCTTGGAGGAAAAAATGTGGGAGAGGAACACAATTGCAGACAGAAATATCTGAGGAGTTATGTGAAGCTCTGCCAGGTGGACATCGGGCCAGTGCAAGGAGTGCACAGAGGAAGAACTTTGTTGTGAGTTCAAGGAGAACCAGAATCACCGAGGATTTTGAGAGCTCTGCCAAGTGGGCATTGAGCAGGTGCATAGGTGCACAGAAGAGTACAGAACTATTAGGAGTTCTGGGAGAAGGTACTCTGCCAGGAGGGCATTGAGACAGTGTGCAGACAGGCACAAAGGAGAATATAACTCTGTTGAGTTATGTAATTTGGAGGAAGAATCCACTGAGGGATCTTAGCAGGGTTACTGAACACCCTGAAGGATTTAGCAAGAGGTTGCTTGAGTGAAGGATAGCCAGGAGGGCATCCAAATTCTCCATCTGCAGGAGAAAAGAAGAAGGATTTATTTTCTTAGAGATCTGAGTGGTTGAGAAGCTTAGGAGGAATAGCACTTTGCGTGCAGGGACTCTGTAGAGATGCAGGAGTCAGAATCCTCCAAGGATTCGGGCATGAAGTTCAGGAGTAGTGTTTTCAATGCACAGAGCATAACTGCAAGGAGTGCAGAAGCTGTAGAACTCTTTGGAGAGTTCAAAGTTCCTAAAGCTCAGGAGGGACAGCGGTTTCATATATGCGCGGGAGAACTCAAAGTAAAGGAGTTTGTAGAGAGAGAAACGGAGCAAAGGTCGAAGCCTTGAGAATTTGAAATTCTCCCAAATCTAGGAAGAAGGTGTGCAAGCTCAGGAGGAATCACAGCAGAAATCGGATCGGCTGGAGAAAAGAGATCTGGACCGTTGGTTTTTTTTCCCACGTCCAGGAAGGAGCAAGAGGGGCGCACAGGAGAGGATATCATGAGTCATCGGATCTCACTCAGATACCCGTTAGTCGTTGGATTGGTCGGAAGTTGCACGAGGTTTAAACTTCGTGAACAGGAGGGTGAAAGTCCCAAAAGGATTGACTTATCGGGATATCGGCGATCGGGATATCGGGAGTCTCGAGGAAAAGAAATTGGGAATCTCCATGGTGAAAGTCTCGGAAACGATCTGAGCCGTCCATTTGTTGGGACACGTGGCGGAGATCGAGAACCCATCAGTATTTCGGCTACCGGGGTTTTGAGTTGGCAGATAAATTGTGTCATCGGGGAATCGCAAGTCGTGAAATCCCAAGATTTAATCAGGAGCGTCCATCTCTAGGTGATGCATGGCAACAATCGAGGCTATTGAGAAAAATCCTGATAGAAAATTCCAATCGGTATATCGGGGTTCGGCATTTCACGAATCCTGAAGACGAGACACTCGGAGCATTTGAAGTCCCGGAATCGCGAGAAGCGATCAGGACCGTCCATCTCTAGGAGGACGCGTGGCAGTAATCCAAGCTTTCGGGAAAAGTCCTGAAAGGAAATCCATCCATCAGCATTTCGGCATTCGAAACTTCGGGAGTTCCGAGGACAAGAAGTCGGAGAACTTTTGACATCGAAAACCCCGAAATCGCGAAGCGATGAGGACCGTCCATCATAGGAGGACGCGTGGCAATGATCGAGGTTTTCGGGAAAACCTCTGAAAGGAAAGGCATTTCGGGAAATCGGGATTCGGCATTTCACAGGTCCTGAAGACAGGAAATACGCACATTTTGAAAATGTGAAGTCTGAAACTCAGACAAGGTGGAAAGCTCCACTGTGGGGCCAGTTGACGTCACATCGGAGAATCTTCATATCAAGATTTGGAGGATCAGGGATCCTGAGGACAAAATGTCCATGTATTTCGGCACTTGAAAGTCTGAAACCCCGAAAGGAGATAAGGCTGCGGTCTTATGAGAAGTGGTCATGTGGACTAGGGAATAGTCAGGAGGGGCTAAGGCGAGATAGGCCATTTCGGAGAATTGGAATTTCAAATATCAGAGATTCAAGAGGATAGAGAACTCTTGACATCGGGGATCAGGAAATCCCGAAACCCAAAATTAAGTCGGGAAGGTTCACGGTCATGTGTAGGAGACCATGCAGGTGAAGAAAGGACATGTGGATCAGATTTTCACATCGATTCTCATGGGGATAGAAAGAGTCACTCTGACTCACGAATTTGGACAGAATTATCCTTTTGATCGGGAGGTCGAGTGCAGGGACCCTGCGGGGTATGCGACTGCATCAGGTTTGGTATCAGAGCTTTGAATCTTGTCTATAGATTTTAGGCAAGAGAAGCAAGAGGAAAAAGAGCACTCTGATACACTGCGTCGGGTTTGGTATCAGATCTTTGAATCTTGTCTGTAGATTTCAGGCAAGAGAAGCAAGAGGAAAAAGAGAACTCTGATACACTGCATCAGGTTTGGTAGCAGAGCTTTGAATCTTGTCTGTAGATTTCAGGCAAGAGAAGCAAGAGGAAAAAGAGCACTTTGATACACTGCGTCAGGTTTGGTATCAGAGCTAGAACTCTGTTTGTATATTTCAAGAAAAGGGAGAAGACAAAAGAAGACAGGGTTGTTGGAGACTCTGTGATGGTTGTTTGTAGGTAGGCAACAATCAAGAAGACAATCAGGAAGACTGTGGATAAATATGAGACACTCAGGTTTGCAGGAGTGAGCAGCAGATTTGCCAGGAGGACAGACAAAGACAACAACATGGCTACTGAAGGACATAGGTATGCTGGAAGGAAAAGCCCAGAGCTGATGAGCACAGCCGAAAGGGGAAAATAACTTTCCGACATCAGGGCAAGAATGGAAGAGCTTGAACTGCGGATGCAGCAGAATACCAAGCCGAGATGGGTATATGAATGGCCCATGGGGAAGACGAAAGCAAAATGGCCAGTCAAGGAGTTGATGGCTAGAAGACAGCGTAGGTTGTTAAAAGGATGGTTGGGGCATGCTGAAAACCTCAACGAACCTGAGGAAATGGTTCAGATATGTGAACCAGAGACTGGGAAAATTCTCGGGGAAGAGAATGAAATGGGATCAGCTGAAGATCTCAAGAAATTCCAGGAGGGTAGAGAGGAAATTCCAAGTTTCCAGGTGGGCAAGGATTTGAGATCAGCTGAAGATCTCACGGACTGTCAGGGGGATAGCCAAGGAATTTCACATTGCCAGTTGGGCAATGAAATGAGGTCGTTGCAGGATCTCAAAGACTGTCAGGAGGGCAGCGGAAGCATCTCATATTGCCAGGTGGGTAGAGATAAGCATTCGAGACTATCTGAAAGTCTCATGGACTCAGAGGTGAGTTCAATTCAGCAAGGAGTGCTGATGAAGATGGGATCAGTTGATCTCATAGTCTGTCAGAGAAGAAACAAATAGATCCCATATTTCCAGGTGGTCAGGGATGAGCAGATGAGACTATTTGAGAATCTCATAAACTCAGAGGTGAGTTGGAATCAGCTAGAGGAGTTGACAGAGCAGGTGAGCTCGGAGATGAATTTAGATCAGCAGATGTAGCTGACAGAGGAGGAAGATTCATGTGGTTTTCCAAGCCATGTGAATGAAGATTATGACAAGTTAAAAACTTGCACCATCCAAGAGGAAGATCAGACGAGTCTTCTAATGATTGGAGGAATTGAATTATTCCTGCCACTTGCCCAAGGGGAAGCAGAAATTTGTGTTGCAGAGGCAACAACAACAGAAGGACAACTAGTTGAGACTGTCAAGGAGAAATTGGAGCAGGTATCTGAAGCTGCCCAAGAAGAAGAGGAAAATGAGCATTCTAAGGAGTGTCTCGATGCATTCAGCCAGGAAGATGAGAAATCTGCAGTACTGAAGCTGACAGCAAAAGAAGCAGAAGAGAATGATGAGCATTCTGAGGAATGGCTCAATATTTTCAGCCAGGAGACTGAAAAGACTGCAACCTAGGAGTTTGCAGAAGAAGAAGAGGAAGAGGCAGACAGTTTTTTCTTTGTTGATCTATATGAGTAGATTGAAGCCCTGGAGAGAAGGGTAATAGTACAGGGCGTGCACATCCAACAGGTGAGGTTGGAAGAAGATGAAGAAGAAGGCATGGGAGATCACAGTGATCTGCCCATGTGCCGAAAATTTTTGCAGCTGAGGAGACTGCATGAACAGGGCAAGCCATTGGAGTAGCTGGATGAAGTGATCGACATGATCAGAGAGCTGATGATCCGGTCAATAGGAACTGCCAGCAAGGAGAAGCTGGGTAGAAAAGAATCAGCAGTAGTAGCGCATAAGCAACAGCGGCAGCAGCAGGGAGATGGAGCAGATGAACAACTCCAGAGAATTGTTTGGGATCCAGGAGGATTTCAACAGCTGAGATGGGAAGCTCATGAGTAGGAGATCATGATTTTGCAGCTGAGGAGAATGATGCAGGAGCATCTCTCCACGTCATCCAGCCAGCCAGCCAGCCACGTCAGCGCATGCATTCAAGGCTGAAGAGAGGTGCAACCCTCATCTTCAATTTTGAATTTGAATGTAATTAATGTTGTAGGTTGTTGAGCCATGGAGCTGTGCCTTTGTGCAGGCATTAGAGTAGGTAGGCCTTTAATATTTGTAAGGTTGAGATCTAGATCGATATGGTGGACTAGACAGCCCATCCAATGTAATTGAATAGGGTAGGTAGATTGGAGGGAAGCGCTCTAAGAGCCCCCTCAGGTAAAAAGATCAAGGAGGATCTCATTTTGAGAGAGTTGAGTGAGAGAGGAGGCTAGTAGAATGAGAAGAGAGTCTGTGAGTAGAGATCAAAAGAGAGGAGTCGTGCCCTTGTTACAGGCCGTGCTCAGGAACACCTTGTAAACATAGGCGTTTTCCATTTTTAATACAAATAGCAGTTTTTCCTGCATACTTTTGTGTTGAATGAATGCCTGTGAGTGTTCTTTATATGCTGTGAATGTATGGTATGTTTATGCATTTGCAGGAGTTGTTTTGGTTTCAGGCTTGAGAGGTCTTTGAGGCTTCATACGAGGAGGGTGTGACAGAATGCTTTGGGTTCTGATAGCCGTGCACAGAGTTTGCACTTCTGAATTCTGCATATTCAAACGAAGACGTACCAGGTGGGCATAGGAGTTGGAATCATCAATTCAGAAGAAGACCTCAAGGTTGTTTAACACCTTGGATGCAAGGTTGTGGGAGAGGAACATAGTTGCAAATAGAAATCTCTGAGGAGTTCTGTGAAGCTCTGCCAGGTGGGCATCGGGCCAATGCAAGGAGTGCACAGAGGAAGAACTATGTTGTGAGTTCAAGGAGAACCAGAATCACCGAGGATTTTGAGAGCTCTGCCAAGTGGGCATTGAGCAGGTGCATAGGTGCACAGAAGAGTACAAAACTATTAGGAGTTATGGGAGAAGGTACTCTGCCAGGAGGGCATTGAGACAATGTGGAGACAGGCACAGAGGAGAAGAGAACTCTGTTGAGTTCTGTAATTTGGAGGAAGAATCCACTGAGGGATCTTAGCAGGGTTGCTGAACACCCTGAAGGATTTAGCAAGAGGTTGCTTGAGTGAAGGATAGCCAGGAGGGCATCCAAATTATCCATCTACATGAGAAAAGAAGAAGTATTTATTTCCTTAGATATCTGAGTGGTTGAGAAGCTTAGGAGGAATAGCACTTTGCATGCAGGGACTCTATAGAGACGCAGGAGTTAGAATCCTCCAAGGATTCGGGTGTGAAGTTCAGGAGTAGTGTTTTCAATGCACAGAGTGTAACTACAAGGAGTGCAGAAGCTGCAGAACTCTTTGGAGAGTTCAGAGTTCCCAAAGCTCAGGAGGGACAGTGGTTTCATATACGCGCGGGAGAACTCAAAGTAAAGGAGTTTGCAGAGAGAGAAATGGAGCAAAGGTCGAAGCCTTAAGAATTTGAAATTCTCCCAAATATAGGAAGAAGGTGCACAAGCTCAGGAGGAAGCATAGAAGTCGTTGGATCGGCTGGAGAAAAGAGATCTGGACCATTGGTTTTTTTTCCCACATCCAGGAAGGAGCAACAGGGGCGCACAGGAGTGGAGATCATCACTCAGATACCCGTCAGCCGTTGGATCGGTCGGAAGTTACATGAGGTTTAAACTTCGTGAACAAGAAGGTGAAAGTCCCAAAAGGATTGACTTATTGGGATATCGGTGATCGAGATATTTGGAGTCTCGAGGACAGGAAATCGGGAATCTCCATGGTGAAAGTCTCGGAAATGATCTGAGTCGTCCATTTGTTGGGACATGTGGCGGAGATCGAGAACCCGTCGGTATTTCGGCTACCGGGGTTTTGAGTTGGCAGAGAAATTGTGTCATCGGGGAATCGCAAGTCGCGAAATCACAAGATTTAATCAGGACTGTCCATCTCTAGGCGACTCGTGGAAACAATCGAAGCTATCGGGAAAAATCCCGATAGAAAAGTCCAATCGGTATATAAGGGTTCGGCATTTCGCGAATCCTGAAGACGAGACACCCGGAGCATTTGAAGTCCTGGAATCGCGAGAAGCGATCAGGACCATCCATCTCTAGGAGGACGCGTGGCAGTAATCCAGGATTTCGGGAAAATCCTGAAAGCAAAGCCATCCATCGGCATTTCGACATTCAGAACTTCGGGAGTTCCGAGGACAAGAAGTCGGAGCCCTTTTGACATCGAAAAACCCGAAATCGCAAAGCGACGAGGACCATCCATCATAGGAGGATGCGTGGCAATGATCGAGGTTTTCGGGAAAACCTCCGAAAGGAAAGGCATTTCGGGAAATCGAGATTCAGCATTTCGTGGGTCCTGAAGACAGGAAATACGCACATTTTGTAAATGCGAAGTCCAAAACTCCGACAAGGTGGAAAGCTCCACTGTGGGGCCAGGTTACGTCACATCGGAGAATCGTCATATCGGGATTCGGAGGATCGGGGATCCTGAGGACAAAATGTCCATGTATTTTGACATTTGAAAGTCCGAAACCCCGAAAGGAGATAAGGCTGTTGTCTTATGAGAAGTGGTCATGTGGACCAAGGCATAGTTAGGAGGGGCTATGGTGAGATAGGCCATTTCGACGAATTGGAATTTTGGAGATCGGAGATTCAAGAGGACAGAGAACTCTTGACATCAGGGATCAGGAAATCGCGAAACCCGAAATTAAGTTGGGAAGGTTCACGGTCATGTGCAAGAGACCATGCAGGTGAAGAAAGGACCTGTGGATCAGATTTTCACATCGATTCCCGTGGGGATCGAAAGAGCCTCTTTGTCTCACGAATTTGGACAGAACGATCCTTTTGACCGAGAGGTCGGGCGCAGGGACCCTGCGGGGTATGCGACTGCGTCAACAACCATATCCAGGCTCTATGAATCCTACCTGGGGTCAATATTTTCAGTATAATTCTCCTCTCCAATGAAGCATACCCAATCAACCAACTCATGTTGGCTATTTGACTCAAAACCCTCCACCACCATATTTGACAGGACCCTCTAACTATCTACAAATTTCTTATGGTCCTATTAGTATACCTACAGGATTACCTCCTCACAATTACTAGTTTCCTCAAGTGAACAGACAACTGTCGTCTCTTGCTACTTTGGATTTACCAGATTTATCTAGGATTTTGAATGATCCTATCTGACATTCTTCTTATTGGTCGATCATACATGCCAAGTTACCATCAAACATTCCTAAGTTTTGCAGTCGATCGGGAGAAGACCCAAATAATCACTTTATGACATTTCATCTCTGATTTTCATCCAACTCCTTGATGGATGACTTCATTAGATTACGTCTTTTCCAACTAAATCTTACGGGTTCAGCAGCCAAATGGTATATCAAATTGCCAAGATGATTCTTCATTGATTTAAACACCTTAGCTATGGCTTTCTTAATGCATTACTATTTATCGATGCGATATGAGACAAGAACCAAAATTTTGATTTCATTTAAACAATCCTCTTCTACTCATTTTTCTGATCATATTCACGAGTGGAGGCAAAGAAGATGCTTAATCAAAGTTCCCCTTCCTAATCAAATATTGGTTGAGTGGTTTTCCAATTCACTCATCGGTCCTATAGCCCGTGATGTCTCCTTGGGTGGTTTCGTCACTGAAGAGCGGGAGATTAGTCATGCTCAATACTTGGATCTCGTTTATTCACAAACGGGCACACTATATGACTCGATCCCTGATGCTCTGCACCCATCTACAAATCCAACCCCAACACCTCCAGTAACTTCTCATGTTGTTGATTGTGTTATTGGCACTTTTCACATTGAGACTCAGTCTAAACAAGCCATTCATTCCAATCCCAAATATACTACTACTAATGTACAAAATACTCCTCCTCTGACTCCTTCTCCCGGTAAAACCTCTGAGGTTAATACGATTCAATCTACGCCTACCGGTAAAAATCAAAATAAAAAGAAAGGGAAGGGTAAGTTTTGTGTTGGTTTTTTCACTTGGGTGATCAAAACAACAACACTTGCATATCTAGATGAGCCTGCTAAACAAGACAGAAGTTTGTGAGTGGGTTAAGTAAGCCAAACACATGTAAAAACAAAGAAATAAAACTAAAACAACTAAGAAGCAAATATTAGAAAGCATGAGAAACTTAGAAACATGAAAATCAAACAATGAAAAACATAATGTTACCAATGGATCAATAGATTAGTAGTAAAAATGTTGATGATTGCAGTTATGTGAGACATTACCCAGCTTACAAACCTGTGAGATGTGGATCATTGCAGCTAGGTGAGTATTTCTCCAGCTTAAAAACCTGAGATAAATCCCATAAGAAGGGTACGTGGTTCCTACCTGAGACAAGTTTGGAACGTAGAGATGACCTCCTCCATTTAGAGAGTTGAGAAGAACTCCAGATGACTATCTAGTGGGAAAGGCGATCTATTGAGTTAGACGTGCATGTGGTTGAGCACAAGGTGAATGTGTGAAAAACCAAAGTGTTAGGTGCATATTCATGTGAATAGAAATGAAGATGATGTATTAGCCTCCTATGAGTAGCAGAGTTGATGAGAAACTCTAGATGATTCTTCTGTGTGAGGAAGTGGGAAAGAATATGTTGGAATATTGGTTGTTGTCATTGATGTCAACCCTAGTCATGGGTTTTGGACCGCAAGATTGATAAAGGTATTTGGACATGAAGGACAATGCACATGCATATAAAACACCC
>JZKD02S0441663.1:84621-121233 GCA_000966675.3 Picea glauca | reverse complement strand
TTCTTGAGACTAGTCAATAGGACTAGTCAGATACCCTATCTTACACAGGGTGTATCTACAAATTTAAGATGACCCAAAAGATGAAATTTTTACCATAGATACCTTACTAATTTCTGTAAATATCCTCTAAATTTTAGGGTCTGAAACTTTACAGAAAAGTTTTTATAGCAAAAATGTCACAATGACTCATTTCAGGATGATTCCAGAACCCTATCTTGTACAGGTTTAATCTCCGAAATTATAAGGCCTCAGGAGATGAATTTTTAACCCAATGTACCTTGATCAGTCTAATAAACATCCTCCAAGACATTTCTTCTTAAACATTGTATAAAAAAAGTTATAGCGAAAATTCCATGGTGTCTCAGATGTAGCAGCGAAACCCCAAGACTTTGAACTCTGATACGATATGTTAAGAACCAAATACCAATATAGCATAGAAAAACCTCAGAAAAAGTACTCAACGCCTTGAAAAAAAGATAATTTCAGATAATAAGCCTCTTTGAGGGGGCAACCTCCTTTTACCCCACTTAAATGTTCAAGTACATGATGATTCAAAATGAAAAGTTCTCCTTGGTATATATAGGAGACTAGGAGGTATAATTACAACTAATGGCCTAAAGCCGACATAAATAAAATAACATTACTAATATAATATGCCCCAATTAAGGGGTAATGAGCCAATATTAGGGCTTAACACCAACTTACAAACCTGAGAGAAAACATTTAAGAAGGGTATGTGGTTCCTACCTTAGACGAGGCTGGAATGTAGAGATGACCTCCTCCATTCAGAGGGTTGAGAAGAAATCCAAATGATTATCCAGTGGGAAAGGTGATCTGTTGAGTTAGACATGCATGTGTCTGAGCACAAGGTGAATGTGTGAAATCCCAAAGTGTTGGGTGCATCGTCATGTGAATAGAAATGAATATGATGTATTAGCCTCCTCTGAGAAGCAGAGTTGATGAGAAACTCCAGATGATTCTCATGTGTGAGGAAGTGGGAAAGATGATATGTAGAATGGACGTGCTTATGGACGAGCACAGATGAATGTGTGAATAACTAGTTCTTCTATGTGATGCAGTGAAACAGAGATATGGACATCCCTATGGATGTGGCCCTAGTGGATGAGCACTAGTGGTTGTATCAGATCCCTTTCTATATTGTTCAAGATTCAGACCTGTCTATAACCCTAATTGTTATGTAAAGTGTACAGGTCGGCCCCACCTTAATGTGTTTAGTAATAAATGTAAAAGATAATTAATCTGGTTAATATTAATTATAATGTGACTTAGAGAGGTTGGCCTTGTTGTGCCAATAGACACGTATGTTGATAGGACAAGTCTAATATAAGTAAAGGAGGATTCCCCATTGTGGAATCATATCCTTCACACAAGTTTGGAAATTTCAGCAAATACATTCTCTTAGGAAAAGGTGTGCACCTCTCTTGGGCGCTAGACTTCTAGGGTTTGAGCACTCTCTTATGTGCTAAGTATTTTGGTGGTGAAGGTATTTCTCTTGAAGATTATAGAAAAGGATTTGGATGGGTTTTATTCCCTTGTTGAAAAGGGTTTCCCAGGATAATTCTTGTGTTCTTGTGCATGGTGTTTCTTCTTGTGATATTGGATGTTGCAACATAATTTTTCATGGTTAAGACAAATTGAAATGAACTACATGCTTAACCTTATCTATTGAAAAGTCAACACAAAACACCGTAGAGAAAAATAGGGACTTATGAGTCCCCTCTTTCTCCTTGGGAGGGATCTTGAGTTCCCTAATGGAGAGCTCCTCATACAATGGAAGAAATGTAAAATGGTGAAGAACAACAATACATATTCCCTAAAGAGGTGAGAGGAATGGCCTATTGTAATGGTGCTTGAAGGCTTCCAAGAGAAAAGAGTATTCCCAAGGAAGAATTATTGCAGCATAACAATACTATGAAGATCTTGGTTTCTTAGTGCAGCCATGGCTCTTATTTATAGCATTTATACATGGAAAAATGAAATCGGTTCATAGTGTGAACAAGGGGCCTTTTAGGGAACCCTCTAGCCCTTGACCAGCCCCCAAGCAAGATTTTGCTCAGATATGAGTGTCAAATCGTGTTGGGGGTTGGTCCATAAGTGGTTGAGGGGTCAAAAAGATCCATAAATGTGTTGTTCATAGAAGTGTGCGACTTTTCTCCTACACATCTGCGCATTTTGCGCATTTAGGGCTATGTTGGCCCACGCACTCTGCACACTGTGTGCACACTTCCTTTAGTGAATCTGCGCATTTCAATTTTTGACCCAATTGTATATTTTTTTTCCTTTTGAATGCATTTTGGTGTTGTAGGTGGACTAATTGCTGTTGGAATTGTTGTGTTTCTTTAACCATTTGTGTGCAATGTTGCAGAGGATTTTTCAATGATAAAATATTCCCCTTGATGTGTGAGGTTAGGAGCATACGTATAGCCAAAATACATCAATGTTTTTTTTTCTAAGAGTGTCATTGTAATGAAGAGTGAAGAGAGGAACTGCAAGAGCGATCCGTTAGAGCGAGAGGGAAAATTGTGGGACCCAAACCTTTCTCTAGGAAAAAAGAAAATATGTGTACAAATGAGGTGGACATGCCCCATGCTCATGTCATGTAACCAAAATGTGAGACTGTAACTGAAGATGTATGTTGATGTAGATAACTACAGTGCCCTCGAGGGCGGTTGATAACGGTAGATGAAAGTTCTCAATGGTGAACGGACTCTGAAGTGAGGCAAGGACGACTGTAAAAATTTTCGATGACTCGTAGGCATTGATGGCATAACAAATTCATAGGTCTTCGGCTGATATGAAACAACTGCAATAGTCACATAGTAATACCCACCGTAACATGAGATTTTTCTAAAGCCGAATGTCATGGGGGTCAACAAAATCAGAAAGAAATGATGATTCTCTCTCTATCATCTGAGACTCCTCATTGAAAAGGTAATGAGAGTCAATATAATGTCACCCTTCTGGAAACTGTGTTGATGTCAATAGGAAGGGAGATGCGACTCCAAGAAGCAAAGGGATTCATGAAATCCAATGAGTAATAGGTGATATCAGGTATTGATGGGTAACGTGAATGAAGTCAAGATTCGATGAGACTCAAGACTGCCCTTGGTTGGGGTATTTTTTTAAAATGATTGGCAGCAACCATAAAATAGGATCTAGTGTTAGGGGGATAGCTAGATATGGGGTTAAACTGTGCCAGAGGCTAACAAAGTGGACAGACTCAGAGATCATGGGGATATGGACATGGGATACTTGGGGTTCGTGAAGGATGTTGGTATGAAACGAGAGTGGATTCCCAAACCAAGGGAGACATGGGTTTCTTTGCCAAGAAAAATAAGGCCATCAAGGGTGACGAGGAAAAAACTAAGTATATGTTGGAAACAAAGGATTTTTACAATTACCAAAGAAATAAAGAATAATTGGGGTTCAGCATACAGATACAAAAACGGGTGCCCTAGTGAAAGATGGCTTGGCCTATGAGGGTGCAAGTTGTGAAAGAGAACTAGTGGAGGGTGGGGGCCCCATGGGTGGGTTTCTATATTAGGTAAATGGATGGAGGACAATATGCAGATGGGAAAATTGATGGTGGATTAGATGGAGGTTTAATGATATTGTGGAGGTGCAATCAATAGAACTGAGATGATATGACCTGGGAGTCCATTGGGAAAGCTAGCAATATTATGAGAAGAAGTATGGGGTTCATTCTCAAAAGTGCATAAGACTATCGGGACTCCCATCCCTAGGGGGTGAAATCAGCATGAGTGTCAAGCTGCCAAGGGGAACTATGAATGGGACAACTCATGTGGGGGAGAGTGTTACTGGGTGATAGTACCCAAATGTGGTAGAGGTAAAGGTACTGCAGAGCCGGATGTAATGACCCTAAAGGTAAATGTCAGAGGGTATGACTGGGAGATGCAATTGATTTACAGAGGGAATAATTACATGCCAGTGTCGAACATATACTTGAATGGGATGTAATATTTTTGGAATAAGTACCTGCACACATGAAAACCAAATACCCGACATGAACAATATCTGATGATAAAGAACGTATAACAGTTATTTGATAAAATCGAACATGAGCATGCATGCCTGAACGTGATGTGAGAAAAATTCCCCTCTGGGGCCAAGTGTAGATGATGACCCGAGGAATGGAAATGTGTAGATGGCGAGACCAAGATCCCGGAGCTCAGAACGGATCCAAAAATGGAGGATATGGGCTCCTATAACAGAGTATGGAAGTTGGGAAAAAGGGACTATATATGGTTGGTGGGCCTACAATGCCACCTCATTTGTACCTGTCACTGTAGTTGAATTGACGAGATCATTCTGAGGAGATTTGGAGATTGTGGGAGCGTGAGGTTTCCGATATAGGAGTGATGAGAGACAGGTTTGTGGTCCTATCCTCCTGTATCTTGTGAGATTACTAGAATGTAGGTAGGGGTTGTAAGGACGGTCGTACAAGGGAGTTTGGGTAGGGGCCCACCAGTGCGCGGTAAAAGGAGGAATACCACACACATGTGTGCAGGTATAATCCCTTTTCCGACGCATAATGTGCAGTTGTGCATGACACAACCATGCATGTGGGCACGGCGGAGGGAAATACAAGCACGCATGAGATGCGTTCCTATCTGACTGACAGTTGTGCATTGATGCACGGTTGTTTCTCATATATTTTTTCATTAGTGCGCAACTATGAAAATAACAGGCTCTCACATGTGTGCACCTGTCTGGGTGAAAGTCGTGCACTGGAGGCAAGGCTAAGGGGTTGAAATTTTTGAATTTTTTTATGCTTTGTTATGGATGATGAAGTTGATCAGGTGTTTCTATGTGGATGCAGGTGATCAGTAGACTCTGAGAGCATGATAGAAGTGCATTGGAGAGAGAGGGACTGGGATCATCTACAGGAGGTGGTGATATAGAAGTCAGGTGTGCGGAGACACTTAGCATCTTGCGGTTTGCTCAAGTTCTTCGACTTCCCTCTGATATGACTGCAGGATTTCCTATTTCAGTATCTGATTGCGATGTAGAGCACTAATCTGCAGTGCTTCATAGTGAGAGGACAGCAGTTGACATTCTCGGCCATCGAGAATGTGTATTTTCTAATGGGGCTCCCAATCCAATGGATGGCCCTTCCTATCGATCCCCAGCTGTCGGGGAGGATCGAGTGGGTGACTTGGCGGCTCGTCACTACGCAGGGTTAAACATGATGTTGGGTTCAGTCATCTTTATTGAGGCGATAGATAATATTTAAACAGAGTGCATCTTCGCTATGGTGGTGAGGATATACAGATCCTTGGGGACTCAGCGGATCACTGGTGGTTAGTTGAGGATAGTGGAGCAGGTCCTGGATGGGGACTTATTTGCATGGGGTTTTCTTCTACACACCAAGATGATGGGACAAGTGAATCGGTGTCAGAGATATGAATCTAGTGACTTTCCTTTCGGGTCCATTATGGTGGTCTGGTTTCTTGAGAGGGTTCCCCTCTTGTGCTCAAGGATTATGCTCGAGCCCGCGGGGCCACGAGAGTCGCGACTAATGTGGTGGGACCATGTGTTGGCTCAACATGGAGGCAGGGAGGGTGGCCACTATTTCATGGCCACGGTGGTGTAAGTGTGGTGATAGATGCCACAGGTGATTCTGAGGTATCCATACGCAGGTATGGACTACTGCCATGATCCAAACATGATGTTGCCTCCTGGGGAGGACTAGGATCAACGAGGTATGTTTTGGTATTATGGTTTTATGTTTTATGATTTTTATAGATAGCATTGATTATATATGTATATATGGATGTTGACACTATCTCTGGTGTTGTTTTGTAGATGTGGGACCCCTAGGTCGAGAGGCGGAGATGGTCGGGGAAACAAATCGTTGGGGGCCAGTGCGATCGGCGCCTACAGAGCCAAGGGTGGGAAAAAGGCGACAATGAGATTAGGCTGGTTTTGGACCAATGAGAGAGCCACAGGAATAGGTCGGAGTGATGTTGGATGACCTATATCGACACTTCAAGCGGGTTTTACAAGGCATTCCTGAGGGTATGTGGGCCCATCTCTAGGACACAGAGGTCCTTGAGCAGTGCATGGGCATACTGGCAGAGTGGCTGACCTTGATCCATCGAGTGACAGTAGCAGGAGAAGCATTGACTGGTCGGCTTCCCCCTGGACCTGGACATCCCCCAACTGATGGGGTGCCTCCAGGTGACAAAGGACCTAGGGGGGGATCTCTGGGGCACCGTGAGTGTTGTTTTTGTATATATAGGCTTGGGAGCCCATTTTGTATAGGGTAGTTGATACCCATTTTTGTACTCATAAGGGTGGGGGGACTCACTTGCCTATGGGCAATGTATTTGTATTTTTGTAAACACTTATGACACTTTATTATATATATATGGATATATTTTAGATCATGGATGTCTCTCTATTATGTTTTTATGGATGATGTATTTTCTATGTGTTTTGACAAATGTATGATGCTTATGTATAAAATGATGTTTTAATGTGATAAATGCCAATCTAATAATAGGTTAGCCATGTTATCTTCTACTTGATTAAATTGTCTTGGAATACATGTAAATGTGATTGAATCAAAGTTGTGAGATAGGAATCTAACTTGCAAGTATTTACGAAAGAGGAAAGGATCGCAAACGTGATATACATTGTTGAGTTGTAGGATGACAAGTTGGGAATCTAATAGAACACTAAGATGATGAATGTGGCAGTGAATAGCCTCGGTGAGGAGACCAATGACAACATCGTATTTGTCTTGGTTGTTGGTAGTTGAGCCCAAACATGTCACTGGAGTGGAGTAGTACATGTGAGGGGGTATAGAGGGCCCAAGTGAACGAAGCGAGATTTTGGGTTCAACGACTGGCACCATCAGCGTAACCGATGTGGTAGGCTAATGGATGATGCATATCTCAATAACAAAAATGATAGATCAGACATGAGGAATGGTGGTGGAAAATAAGACAAAAAAATATACAAATGTGTACAAAGAAAAACCTAAGGTAGGGGGGCTATGCTCAAGCATAAAACTTATTTAAGTACAACCTGTTAACGGGTTATTTGAGAGGGTATCTTTCTGGAGAGGCCAAGATGTAGGCACCTTTAGTGAGGCAGTGTTAGACGATGGAGGGTCCATGCCACAATGACTCGAATTTCCCATGGTTGAGAGTATCATGGGAGATATCATAGGCTAGGATGAGATCACCTTCGTTGAATGAGCAAAGGTTAACATGGCGGTCGAAGGTGGATTTGGACCATTTTTTAGCTGCCTCATTGTTTTGTAATGAAGATCGATGATCTTCATCAAGCGACTCTAAGGTCAGCAAGCGTTGCTCCATTAGAGCAGTGTCAGGTAATATCTTGATGGAAGTGCGTAACATGGGGATTTCGCACTCGATAGGGAGGGTGGCTTCGATCCCATGGATGAGGTGGAACGGTGTAAAACTGGTGGAAATGTTGATTGTCGTGTGATAATCCCATAACACGGAAAACAACATATGATGCCATTTGGCCTTATGTTTATTGACAGTACGTTGTAGCATGGTTTTGAGGAATTTGTTGAAAGCCTCGACTTGTCCGTTGGAATGAGGGTAGTATGGGGAGGCAAACTCATGGGAGAAGCCTAACTTTGAGGAGAGTTCTGCAAAGATATCATTCTCAAAGTGTTTACTATAGTGGGACTCTAAAGCAAGTAATGGCATGGTTGAAGAAAAAATGCATTGTTATGTCAGCAGTGTTGTTGAAAGTGGGCATGGCTTCGGCCCATTTGTTAAAGTAATCTACTGCCACGAAAATGTACTTGTGTCCATTATTGGATGGAGGATGGTAAGTATTGAAGTCGATGCCCCATTTACAAAAGGGGTCGGCTGTGATGATTGGATGTAGAAGAGTTGGTGGCACTCGTGATTTGTTTGCATAAAGATGGCATTTGTCGCATCGCTTGAAAGCATGGATGCAGTCATGAAACAAAGTGGGCCACAATTACATTTCTCGAATGATTTTTCTGGTGGTGGACACACCCGAGAGGTGACCACTACAAGTACCCTGTGGCAATTGTTCAAGACTTTGTTGGCTTCGTCGATCGTAAGACATATTCGAAGAATAGTATCGACCCCTCATTGATAGAGAACATATCTGATGAGGAGGTATCAAAGGGCCTGATGACAAATCCGTCGATGGTCATCTCGAGAGATATGAGACCCAAACTTTTGTGTCCGAAGGTAGAAGAGGAGGTTGTCATACCAGGGGTCATCAGAGGGGATGAAGAAGAAGTGTTCTTCGGGGAAATCCTCATTGATGGGGAAAGCTTTAGCATTCGAGGGAAAAGTCGTAATGAGTTTGGCGAGCACAAGAGATTTCTTTCTTTTGGGAGTAGAGAACTCTATATCATATTCCTGGAGGATAATGATCCATCGGGCAAATTTTTCATCGACTAAGCAAGTACTGCATCGGGTTGGAGTCTGCTACGACCTTGGTAGTTTGAAGCAGAATATAATGGCGCAGTTTTTGGACTGCAAGGACAACTTCTAAGAAAAGTTTTTCATCATGATTATACTTCAAGGGTGGCCTTGAAAGGTTTTTATTGATGTAGTAAACAACATGTTCATGCCCATCATCCCCTAATTGGATGAGGACTCCTGCTACTGAGACAGTTGAGGCTGACAAATAGAGGACGTAATCATGATCGTGGTCTGGGGGACTAATCAAAGGGGCATTGGATAGGGAAGATTTCAAATCATCAAAATTTGTTTAAGCATGTTCTTCCCATTGAAATGGGATTTCATGTCATAGTAAGTAGAGAAAAACGTGCGCGCGAGTAGCGTAGTCTGGGACAAAGTGACGTAAAAAGTTGGCTTTTCCTTGTAGGCTTTGTAGTTGGCGTAAATTCCTAGGTGGTGTAATTTTTGTGATAGATTGGACCTTGAGGGGGTCCACCGTGATGCCATGTTGGGAGACAATGAACCCAAGGAGGCGTCTGGCTGTGATTCAAAATACGCACTTGAGGGGGTTCAAGCGGATATTGTACTGGCGACATCGTTGGAAAACGATGTGTAAGTCGTTTAAATGTTGAGTTCACTTTTTGGATCAAGCAATGAGGTCATCTAAATAAGAGAGGATGATGCAAGAAAGATCATGAAAAACATAGGTCATGGCTCATTGAAACGAAGCACCTGCGTTCTTGAGTCCAAAAGGCATGACGCGATAAGGAAAGGTACCCCAAGGGGTAGTAAAAGTGGTTTTATACTGATCTGCTGGATGGATTTGGATTTGATTGTAGCCAGAGAACCCATCCATAAAGTACAATGCTTCGTGGTCGGCATAGTCCTAGATAATTTGGTCAATGAAAGGGGTTGGGAAGTTGTCTTTGGGACAAGCATGGTTGAGATCGCAAAAGTCTGTGCAAACGTGAATAGTGCCCTATTTTTTGTTAACAGGGACAAGGTTGGAAACCCATGAAGTGTACACAATGGGGTAAATGAAACCAATAGCACGTAACTTGTCAATTTCATCTTTGATAGCCACAACTTTGGATGGGTGAAGGGGGTGTTTCTTTTTACGAACTAGGGAGACATCTAGCCATGTGTCGATGCGATGTTTGACAATAGAAGTATCAAGGCCAGGCATATTCATATATTACTAGGAAAAAATGTATCGGTATTCCTGAAAGAGAGCTTTATAAGCAATGAGTTCTTCAGGGGAGCATGCGGCGCCAATGGTGATTTCTTCTATGACTCTCAGTTTAATGGAAATGTCAATTTTGATGGTGGGGGAGATGTTGGTCATGTTGCCTTCTTCAAAATCATCTGGGGTAGGGATAGGGTTGTTGAACCAGTCTATATGCCCCAAAGGAATAAAATCCTTGGTTTCTATTGCACACATGGAGGCTTGGGTATGAAGATGAAAGGCCTCCTGTGAAAGGAAAATTTCTTGATGATGGAGTGCATTACATGGGAAATCGGGGGTAGTGAGTTCCTCCAGGATATCTTCGTCGCAATGAAAAATGTGAGAATACAGAGGATCCTAGGAGGTGACAGGGAGAACTGTCAATGGGTAAGCGTTATTTTCCTCAAGTGGTGAGGACACAGATGGGATATCTTGTACAGGATGTCACGGACCACTGGACATAAAGTGAATGTCTCTATACTATGGAGGGTACCTTGTTCGCGTGGGAACTGATGATGAAATATATCAAATATTAGTAATGTGAGTCATAGTAGGGAGTGGTTGAGAGGGCTATGGCCAAGATGTTTGGCATACTGCGGCTAACGTCTTGTGAAACTGATATAGAGTTGGGAAATGATTAGTGTAATGGCCATATTATGAACAGATGACACAAGCGAATTTCACAACCCTTTATTGCTTGCGGTTGGGGACTCTGTAGTAGCATTAGACGTACTTGGTGAAGTGGCAAGAAATGTGGTTGCTCAAGGGATTTGGATCAGATTGCATAACTCGGGAAGAGTAGGACATCTATTAGTGGGGTGTCCTTCTCTTTCACATAGTGTGCAAGGAGTTTGAACTCAGGGAGGAAGTGGAGTTGTGGGATCTTTCTTCTTTCGTCTACCCCCAGCAGTGGTAGTGGTGCCAAGAGTTGGGGGTGAAGGTGGTGTAGCAGGAGCCTGCACTGGGATCTACATCAGTATTCCCTTTGTCACAGGAGGGAGAGATGGTTGAGTAACCATCGCGGGTGGATGAAGATACCATACAGGGATGGCAAGAACTGTGTTAGGAAGAGTAAGGGTTGAATCTACCTGGAATTCTTGGACTCCAAGTGGGGGGTAGAATAAGGTAATTTGGGTAATAGCTTGGGGGATTATCTCCCAAACCAGTATTTTCCCCTGGAGGGGGGGGGGGAATCTGGGATAAATGGTACAGTGAGATTCTCAGGGAATTCCTGAGGTAAAATTTCTCCAACTGGTGGAACTTCAATGTGGGGAGGGGCCTTTGTGGGAAGAGTAGTGTCTCTGATATCGGTTTCATTAGACGATAATAGACACACTTTTGCTAAAGGGTGTAGGAAAGGTGGTGTTCCACGATATGCCCCCAACAAGGATGGGTCCTTGAAAATTCTGGGACCCATGTCAATGACTGAATAAGCATCTGAGATAGTTTGGACAAGGGGGATAATGTTATCAATGTTGGCAGAATGATTAGGCTCATAATTTGTAATTTGGTCAATGGTGACAATTTTCCCGTTGTGGGGAAACATCATCGTTCAAAACACAAAAGAGACTATCGCCTTCATAGCATACATGTAGCTACGTCCAAACAAGATATTGTAATCAAGTGGGGCAACAATAAATTCAATGCCAATGAGGATGGTTTTTCCCCCAAGTTCTATGGGGACATTTTGGAAGAGCCCTTCAGGTGATGATGGTCGACTATCATAAGCTCTAAGGGTGATGGCGGAAGGTACTAGTTATGGTGATCCAAGTTTCTACCATACGACTTTGGATATGATGCATGTTGATACAACTTCATCGATGATACACCGATGAACCGTGATGTTTAGGATCTTAACTAGTATCTGGAAAGATACTAGGGCGGGGAGGCATGGTTCTCCACTATCTAGATCAAAGGTGATGATTCGTGTATCAGTTGGGTCGGCTGCCCCCAAGGTGGAAAAAAAGGATTTCCCCTAAGTTGGATAGGTTTGGAGGACCTCCAATATAGACATGGTTGCAGGAGACTGTGCTAAGTCATCGACCAGACTAAAGTTATGTGTTTCCCTAGCATGAGAGTTATTAACATTTCATCGTAACGGAATGCGAGGTATACGAGGGTTTGGTTCAGTGTTAGGTCATGGAATCATCAATGGTTATCTAGTTGTAGCTGGAGCCACTTCTGAGGTGGTTGGTATAGAGTCAAAATGCATTTTGTATTGACAACCACGTGTTTGCAGAAGAATCTCTTCTTCGTTGATGAGGAGGATATTGCGATCGGCCGGAATTCCAGTTTGAATGGGACCTGGGTTTTGATATTGCCCAAATTGTGGGGGAGCAGGGTGTACCTCCTGTTGGGTATTCATCACACCTTGGTGTGGAATAGGGTTTTTCAATACAGCCGGAGGTGGATGTTGCAAATATTGTTGTGGGGCTTGTTGAGGGGCAGGGGGCGCTGGAGGATGTTGCGTGTTCATGGATTCTTTCATCCTTTTGAAGTCAGAAATTTTGGGGAAATGGTGAGTATAATGTCCATACTCACCATAGAGAGCGCAAGGGAAGTTTTTCCTGAGATTGTTATTGTGCTTCCCTAGTCATTTGTTGTTGTTGTACCCTTGGGGGTTTTGGTTGCCTTGATTCTGGTTGCCCCCAGTGGGATGGTTTTGTTGGGGGTTATTTCCTCCTATTCCTGGGCTATTATTGTTTCGATTTTTTCCTTTCCTCTTGGAATTATTCGGCTGATGGGTCAGATTTGTCATATCCAACTATTCAAAATTATGAAGTTGTTGAATGGGAGAGGGTTGAACAAAATTAACATCGGCATGTGGGTGTCCTTGTGGAGGAGAAACTAGTTGTGGAGGACTAGGAAATGGAAAATATGGATTGTTTTAGGGAGACGATCCATATGGCATATAGGAAGTTGAAGTACCTCCACAACTGTTATGGTCACATGTAGGTGTTGGGGGGGGACCCACGCTTGATTGAGAGACCAGATGCATCTGGGGTACCGGTGGGGGTCCCCCCAACGGTTGAGGGGGAACAACAGGATATGATTGTTGGTGAGTGGGGGGGTGGTAATAAGACGATCCTCCATATGGTTGTGGATACTGAGGTGCACCATAAATAGGTGACGGTTAGTTATAAGGGTTGCAATGCGTCATGGAACCAATCAATCCATTCGCAATGTAGGACAACACATGTTTGTCCTGGCCAAATGGTATGGGTCTGGGTACATCAGGTAACACTATGTACAAGTAACCTGATTGAGCATAGATGAGGTCAAACTGTTGGGCCTTGTTGATGGCTTCCTATTTTTACTGAGGAAAAGTGGATGTGACATCCTTGGTGATAACAGAGACGGGTGATTTGAGAAACCATTAAAGACATTGTTCTTTGGTGGTTTCTGCTTTACACAAACTACGGCGTTGATGTCGTTCATGGATGTGATCGGCTATATGGATAGAAGTAGTTTGTTTCAACTCTGAGAGAAGTTCTAAACTAGTATCATGACAAAATGATAGTTGGAAAAAAGACAAAAAGGCCTTGGCCAATGATTCAAAGGTCACATGGGACCCTTATTTTTCGTCCACATACCATTTGGTTGAGGAACCTGTGAGAGTTCGTTGAAACAAACTTAAGAAGATGGAATCATCCATGATGTTGTTTGAAGAGCACCATAAGTGGAAGGTCATAACATGGTTGGTGGGATCGTCTCTCGATTTTCCTTCAAACTTTGGAATGTCTGAAGGAAATTTTGTAGGCATATTTGGCCAAGTGGGATCATTCGGGAGTTTGGTTAAATCATGAATGTTAAGGGATTCCAAGTATGGCATAGAGATATTTGGTGGAGGATTAGTTCCAGCCATCGTGTGAGTAGGTAGTGGACCTATCCCTTGAGAAATATTTGGTGGGTTTGTACTTCTCCCTTGAGAAGAAGTTTTCCCCCCACCTCCTTGTGAAGGAGAACTAGTGGATGGGCATCCTTGGGAATTGGACCCAAGCAAAGTGGAACCAAGTAAAGTTGATCCCAAAAATGTAGCACTCATGGGGGTGTGAAATGGTTGAGCCAGTGAGTTGGAAATACCAGGGACTCCTTCTAGGATAGGAGGGATATTTTGCAAGCATCTGGAACGACGGGGATTCTATGGTTCCCCTATGGTTTCCGACTAGCAAAGTGAAAGTGTGCAAATTTTGACAAGAGAAAAATAAATGAACAAGAGCTTTGTATATGTTGGACCTTCACAAGATAGTATAACTCACAATTGCATGTAATCAAATGAGCATCACACATAAATCAACTATAAATAGACAAGCATGTGGATAGGTGGATTTTTTCCACGTGGGGGAACAAGTAAAAAAAATGCTCATGTCCTAAAATATGCATCGTCCTTCCTCTCAAATAGCATTGGGCCTTCCAATAGCACTCAATAGTGGGTTCTGAAGCCACCAGAAGAGGAACTAGTGAAGGTTGAAATAATCAGTTATAATGAGGGGTAGAGGGTGGATATCCCGAAAGGACTGGCGATATTTCCCAATATCCAAACAAAATATGATAAAGGTGTGATTGTAGCCCACAATCACCACCTGGGTGGATGTCCTATGTTTGGTCACTAGGTACCTTGATCAAAGTGAGACATTTAGATTTTCGGCCTCAGAAATGGGTCACGGGTTGAATGCCCTTCCAAGAGTTGGGTGACTCAAGGAGGGATGCGCAGAACAACCGAACCTCAGCCTTTGACCCTTCACGGGTATATCTCTGCCTTATGGTGTAAGAACACTTGACTTGGAGGATTTAAAAGTTCCCTATTTCTCAACTTCTATTGTTTGAAAATGTGAGAACCAAATAACAGGGGGTTATTTGGATGCCTACCCCTGAGATCCTACCTAGACTAAAAAATTTATTTCGGCACCTCATGTGGAGGAAAACTTAGTGCGGTTTTAGAAAAAATTTAGATGTGGTGGGCTGAGAGATTGGGGGTGTGAACCAATCTCGTTTGAATTAAATGGGTGTGGATAATTTCCAAAGAAGTAGTGGGATGTTTTGGAATTCCTTTGGAGAAAACCTACTTCAACCTCCACTATTCAAAATGGAAATTATGTGTGTGAGGAGTGGATTTGTGTGCAAGAAGGTGACAAGTGTGAAAACATTTTAATAAGTTAAGTGTGAGATTGAAACATATGGACTTCATGTGGTCCTTACAAATATTCTTTACCTAACTTACTATGTGTCTTTGGTACAACCTTGCGGAATATTTAAAGCCCTAAAGAACTAGCAATGTGGACATATGGGTCCTTTACAAATTCTTTAAACTCCCTAAATGTTGTTTACACTAACAAAGCTTTGAAATTATCCTATATTTCAAGCATGTGGGAATGTATGGGCCCGTTACTTTGATCTTTAAACTTCCCTAGATTGTGGTGTAAACAAAGAAATCATTTTTAAGAAACTATCCTAAGTTTGCAACATGTGGGAATGTATGGGCCCTTACAAAAATTTAAGATGATTTCAAAAAACTAAGAGGAACCCTAGGGGGGCTTTGCCCTCTCCTAAATATTTTGTTAAGGGAGATTAAATGTCCATTTAACCACCTTTATGATTCCCAAGATCACACTAGGGTGTGAGGAAGGAGCATACTTGAGGGTCAAAGTTAACTTTTAGTCCCAATTTAAGTGATTTATGTATGAAAGCAATAATCTCAACTTGAAATTTTACAAACCAAATAAGCCATCCATGTGGAAACAAAGAAAAAGAGGAGAATATTGGTTCTTTTTACCCCCTAAGTTCCTATGTTATCTAACCTTTCACATGGGAAAGGAATCTAAGTGGAGTGTAGTTTCCTTACAAAGTGCATAAAAATAAAAATATGAAGGCTAGGGGCCCTCAAACATTCATAAAAACCCTTACAATTTTGAAAAACTGGAGTTATGTGTGGGTTACAATTCTGATAGGCACACAATGCGTAGAATGCATAGAGTAAAGAGGCTTGTTTCGCGCAGAGTGCGCGTTTGTGGGCAGGAAAATCCACGCACTTCCTATCACGCGTCGGGGGAGAAATTTCCAAGTGAAATACTCCTTCCCCAGCTCTAAATTTTGACTTTGGCAGGTTGAGCTAGGCCGGTTTTGGTACCTGCAAGACAAAATAATCAAAATGAAGTGATCTCTAATCTCAAATAGGGAGGAATTTGATATTGATCCCCAATATGGTCGCCAATCTGTTTTGTTGGTTTTGTCACTTGGGTGAGCAAAACAACAACACTTGCATGTCTAGATGAGCCTGCTAGACAAGATAGAAGTTTGTGAATGGGTTAAGTAAGCCAAACACATGTAAAAACAAAGAAATAAAACTAAAACAACTAACAAATAAATATTATAAAGCATGAGAAACTTAGAACCATGAAAATCAAACAATGACCAACATAATGCTACCAATGGATCAATAGATTAGTAGGAAAAACACCGTAGAGAAAAATAGGGACTTATGAGTCCCCTTTTCCTCCTTGGGAGGGCTCTTGAGTTCCCTAATGGAGATATCTTCTTACAATGGAATAAATGCCAAATGGTGAAGAACAACAATGCCTATTCCCTCAAGAGGTGAGAGGAATGGCCTATTGCAATGGTGCTTGAAGGCTTCCAAGAGAAAATAGGATTCCCAAGGAAGAATTCTTGCAACATAACAATACTATGAAGATATTGGTTTCTTAGTGCACCCATGGCTCTTATTTAAATCATTCATACATGGAAAAATGTAATTGGTTCATAGTGTGAACAAGGGGCCTTTTAGGGCACCCTCTAGCCCTTGACCATCCCCCAAGCTAGATTCTGCTCAGATATGAGTGTCAAATCGTGTTGGGGGTTGGTCCATAAGTGGTTGAGGGGATGACAAGATCCATAAATGCATCATTCATAGAAGTGTGCACCTTTTATTGTACACAATTGTGCATTGTGCGCATTGTGCATGCAGACGGCTGTGTTGTCCCACGCACTATGCGCACGCTTCTTTTGGTCAATCTGTGCATTTCAATTTTTAAACCAATTGTATATTTTTTTTCCTTTTGAACACATTTTGGTGTTGTAGGTGGACTAATTGTTGTTAGCATTGTTTTGTTTCTTTAACCATTTGTGTGCAATGTTGTGGACGATTTTTCAATGATAACAGTAAGAATAATGAGGATAAAAATAATAATCAACAATCTGATAAACCCAAGAATCATCTTGTTTATGACAAGGAAAAGAAAAACCCTTGTTATCCTTGTCTTATCTGTAGTGAGGATCATTATATGAAATATTTTCCACGACGTGTTGAGGTTACTAAGTTCCTACAAGGGACTGGGACACCTCCTACACTTGTTGGTTTGTCACAACCTTTTCCTTCTCAGCACCAAGCCCAATTGGTTATCCATGACCAACCTTCTCCCTCTACCACGTCTTATGTAATTATGTGTATGGGTGACTCCAAGAAGAACGAAGTTCTAGTCTCTACTCGAGCCAAAGATTATTCTCCTTCAAAAGATAAAGTTGATGATTCACCACCTTTGTTGGTTCAAACTCCTCCATTGACTTCACCTCCCAACGGTCCTCTTCATCTTGAATGATCGAGTCTAGATACATTTCTCCATCCTCCTCCTAAGGGAGTTGTTCGTAAGTCGTCATTTAACCCCCACGTGTATGCCGCTCAAAACTACAGTATTGCAGAAGATCTTGCACAGGCACCTTTCTGTGATGTCGGCTCTCGAAGTTCTTCAAATTCATCCTACACAAAGGAAGGCATTGTTAAAGGATGTTGGTGGCATTTATCCTATCGATATGAACTTGATAATATTTGACTTGTAATATCACTTTCCAAGGCTCCCTCTTCAATTAGCATTTAAAATACAAGTCATTGTGGAAAATAAGAATATTTTTCGAACCGTTATTGATCAAGGAGCCTCGACTTCCATCATGTCCATCACTTGTTGGAAAGCCATTGGCTCTCCTGCCCTTACCAAGTCACACAATACTCTAAAAGATTTTAATGGTATAGGGTTTAAACCTTATGATGTTCTTCCTTCATTATCTATTGCGTTAGAAGGAAAAACGGTTACTGTTGAGGTTGAGGTTTTTGATGCACCTCTCTATTACAACCTTCTACTTGGTTGTAGTTGGATCGATTCTATATGTGCATTTGTTTCTACTATTTTCCGTGTGATACATTTCCCTCACCAAGTAAAATTTTTTAATGTCGATCAAATCGCCTTATTAAATTCTGATTCACGCACTAGTAATGTACATTTCATTGTGAAAACACCTCTCGATTATGAGAATGTCAGTGTGGGTATTTTAAAGGATTCATTGTTAATGAGTACCTTCCCCATTCCACCACCCAATATTACTCCTCCTTTTTTCTCTTTGATTAACATGATCTCGACCACTGTTGGTAAAATCCCTGAGTCTTATGACCCTTAGATAGTACCTAGCTATCGCGACTGTCTTCGTTACGGCGACTGAATGCCTTTAAGTCCAATGGAATTGGCTTATCAATCTATTCAATCAGAAACTTCTCCTCATTCTCTCTTAGATACATCTCTGGATCTGTTTCACATGGTATTTCACACTAATGAGATGATCATGACGGTTATGTCCATGGAATATACCCCATGTGACGATGGGCATCATTGTTCCATCCTCTTCCTAGAACCAAAGACTTTAGAGAGTTACCAACGGATTTCGAACCTGTCTACTGTCGTTACTATTTCCCCTATTCCTGAACCAACACATGATGTTTTGTACGAAGGGAACTTGGGAAACATTTCACCCACCATCCCTCTAGATATTTCTATTAAACCCGAAATCGTGGAAAATGTTCACATTCGTGCCTCATGTTCTCCTAATGAGATCTGAATTTACAAGGCCCTTTTCCAAGAATTATGTGACGTTTTTTCCTGGAGTTACGAAGAGATTCCTAGAATTGATCCAGATATTGTTGTACATGAAATTAAGACTTAGCCAGACGTTAAACCCATTCGACAGAGACTTCACCCAGTACATCCACGCAAAGCTGCTGCTATAAAATTGAAGTTGAAAAACTTCTTAAAGTCATTTTTGTCTATCATGTAGCTTTGACTGATTGGGTGTCCAATCTTGTTCCAGTTATGAAGAAACAAGGCACGATCTGTGATTGTGTAGATTATAGGGCTATCAACAAGGCTTGTCTCAAAGATAATTACACAACCCCTTTCGTTAACTAGATCGTTGACGATTGTGCTAGGAGTGAAATATTCTCTTTGATGGATGGTTTCTCTAGCTATAATCAAATCAATATTTTACCTACGGATCAACATAAGACTGCTTTTATTTTCCCTTGGGGAACCTTCACATACCGGAAAATCCATTTTGGTCTCAAGAATGTTGGTGCGACTTTTCAACATGCTAAGTCTTATTATTTTCATGATATTAAGCACATTGTACAACCTTACCTTGATGATTTACCGACGCATTCCATGCGTCACCAAGATCACCCAGCACACTTACGAGCCATTTTCCTACACTGTCAATATTATCGCATACTATTGAATCCACATAAATGCATTTTTTGTGTGGAGTCTGGACGACTACTTGGTTTTATCATTTCTACACATGGGATTAGGGTGGATCCTTTGAAGGTTGAAGCTATTCTCAATTTTCCTCCTCCTTCTACCAAAGTTTGAAAGGAAAGGAAAAAAATTTATGTCGATTCATCCCCAATTATGTTGAACTAACAAAAGGTTTCACTCGACTTCTTAAGAAGGGTCACTATTTTATATGGGACAACACTACCAACAAATCCTTTGAAGCTTTGAAACTTGCCTTAACCCATACACCACTATTATTTCCTCTCGATTATAGTTGATATTATTTCTTATATTTAGTTGCTTCGAACTCTACCATATCTATGGTTCTATTCCAAGAGGATGATTCACACAATGAACATGTTATCTACTATTTGAATCAGATTCTCACGACCACCGAAACCAAATATATGCATGTGGAGAAACTAGCCTCGGCAGTTGTTCAAGTTGTTCAATGTTTTCGTCATAACATCTTATTGCGCAAAACCACAATCATTTCTTATTGCAACCCTATCCAACAAATCCTTACTCGACAATTGTTGGGGGGGGAATACTCCAAATGGATAGTGATTCTCCAGGAGTTTGACTTAGAGTTTGAAAGATCCAAGTCAAAGAAATCTTTGGTTTTTTCTGAATTGATATGTGATCTTCCTTCCACTAAGACAGAAACTGTGGCAGAGGATTCCTTTCCTGATGAGTCTCTCTTTTTTATCAGTTCTGACGACATATGGTATGGAGACATTATCATTTATCTCCAAACCCAAAATTTTCGGCTTGATATTTCTCATGTAGATCGTCGTCGTATTCGGTATCAAGTCCATCAATACATTATCCTCGGTGATACCCTTTACCATCGTGGTATTGGTTCTGTATTTCGATGATGTCTAACCTATGATGAAGCTGAGAAATATTTAAATGACTATCATTCCGGAGCATGTGGTAGTCATATGTTTGGGTATGCCACTGCCCAAAATATATTACGAGTTGGTTACTTCTAGCCTTCGTTGTTTAAGGATTGCATTATTGTCACTCAGAAATGCCATGGTTGTCAAAATTATAACAATAAGATTTTATCACATCCTGCTCCTCTTTACCCTATAGTCTATGTTGGTCCATTCGCTAAATGGGGCATTGACTTAATGACATGTAACCCTCACTCAACCAGGGGGCATGGATACATAATCATAGCTGTGGATTATTTCACTAAATGGGCCGAGGTGATTCCTACATTTGATAATACTGGGAAAAATGCAGCGTTGTTCATATTCAATCATATCGTTACTAGGTTTGGTGTCCCTCAAGCCATCGTCACTGAAAATGGTAGTCATTTTCACAATTTCATGATTTATGAACTTACTGAGAAGTTGGGTCTTCGACATGAAAACTCAACACCTTACTATCCACAGGCCACAGGCTAATGGCCAGGTTGAAGCAATCAACAAATTTCTCACTACTATGCTTCGACGGATGGTAGGAATTCACAAGTCAAGCTGGCACGCGGTGCTCTTTTTGGAATTATGGGCCTATCGGACATCCATTAAATCTACCACTAGGTTCACACCTTTCCAGTTAGTATATGGTATCGAATCTATTATTTCGATTGAATGTGAACTCCCATCTTTGAAACTAGATGTCAAACTTATCCCTAACACCTCAATCGAAGAGGAACGTCTCTTGTATTTGATGCAATTAGACGAGACTCGTCATGATGTTTCCTTAGTCATAGAAACTCATAAGAAATGTGTCAAAGCTCAATACGATACGCATGTCAAACCACATGTTTTTTCTGAGGGTGATTTAGTTCTCCTTTACGAATAGGATCGTGACTTATTAGGAGTCGGTAAATTTGAGCCCATGTGGCGTGGCCCATATATCGTTAAATGAGTGTTGGATAAAGGGGCTTATGAGTTGGTAGATTATGATGGAATTCCTTTGAGTGAACCTAAAAATGGGCTTTACATGAAGAAGTACTATTCTTAAACTATTTTTTCATGAGTGCTTTGTATTTTTAGTGTATCATACTCTAGTGTGATTTTTTTCGTTTTTTGTTCTGCCTTTAAGTTGCTTACCTTGCATTGTGCTTCGTTTCTAGATGTCGGTGTCTTCACTACCCTATATCATATTTGTTGATGGTGCTAGTCGTAGTACTCAAAGTCTAGCATCTTCTGCATGGGCATTATATGCACCTACGGATGAGTTGATCAGTCTACATGGTGTTTTCCTTGGTCTTGCAACTAATAATATCGCGGAATACAGTGCAGTTATCGAGTTATTAATTGACACCATTTCATTTGGCATCTCTCATCTTGTTGTACGACTTGATTCACAATTAGTAGTGTTGCAATTGAGTAATGTTTATTCAATCTAAAGTCCTACATTGTTACAGGTATACTTAAGAATTCACCTCTTGAAAAGACATTTTTATTATATTGAGTATCAAAATATTCCTAGATGTCTAAACACATTAATAGATGCATTGGATAATTATGTTTTAGACATACATTTGCACCATTTATAAATCCAAACACACATTTTAAAAGACAAGTAAGTCGATAGGAACTTTATATTAATACGTCAAAAGTTACAAAAAGTGTTTGTCCTGAGACAAAAATGTCAAAATAGTGAAGCTCATGGCTTCATATACATAAGCATCAAGGATGTTGCTCGTTGTAAAAAATGATTGCTCGTGCCACTCTACGGAGAAATCGACCAATGGATGTTGATATGCCAACTATATGGCATTGGTAGCGTCGAGGTAACTCATCCACCATGATGTCAGGGATGTCCATGGTTAATCCCTCTAGGTTATGTTTGATCTCCTTGAGATCCTCAACAGCCACTCCTCGACCCACCACAACGCCTATATCTCCCCGTCTCTGAATAGGAGATGATCCTGGAGGACAATAAGGTTCCACACTTGCATTATTGAGAGCACTTGATCAGTCTTGGATAAACGACAAAAACATTTTATAATTAAAATACCAAAAAAACCATATAAATGAAAAATTCTTCTTACCTATGTCTCCCCTCTAAGATCCCTCAGGTAATGCCAAGTCGGGGTCCTCACAGAATTCAGTCCCGATGTAAGCATAGTCCTCAACCATAATTAGTTGATCCCTCAGCCATTGGAAGAAAGAATGATCATATTTGACGATTGGCACGCCACCATGACAAGCCATCAAATCCACCCATATTTTTATCTGAGGTTCTTGTGGAGCAGGTATTCCCCACTCCACCTGTAAGATGGGGACCCTCTCCAGGAAGAAGGATACCAAAATGGATCCATATCCAAACTATTTCAACCAACCGTTCTGACACTTTGTCAGTTGTTTCTTCATGTTCTTCAAAATACCCTCGCACTAACTGAAGACCTAGGGCTCCATACACTCTATAGCATACTGAAAGTGGCTTTGTAAAGCCATGTGGGGAGTCACACTCCCTTCAATCCGAGTGATAGTGCAGATGATAGTTATCAATGTTAAATCTCGAACATCCCTAATGGAAACCTTTCCATTGTGCTTTTTCGTACCTGGAACGCAGTGGTGTGCAACGTAATAGTCCATGGGTTCTCCATCACCCCTCCTTCCCGAGAGTGATACCCGAGAGCCTCAACGAGACAAACCCATCAAAAATTAAATTCCATATATCTCCAAGGTAAGTGTATGCACACCCACGTGAAAGGATTGTTCATTGACGTCCCACATGTGGACTAGGTACTCCAATAGCCTCAGTTGGGCTCTCATGCCCTGAAATTTGAAAACTTTGAGCAAACCACACTCTCGGAATGCCATGACAATGCCCGAGTCATTCTCATCAAAGTAGTATTCTTCCTCATGCTCATGTTCCCTCCAATCAAGCATAATGACTCAGAAAAACCTACCAAACAACATCAAAGGATGATTAGATTCATCAAAATTCAAAAGTTGGAGCTCATTTTCTTTTTTCAAAATTTGAGTTGTGGTCGTCGCAGGGGCTCTCTTTTACACAGAGCAACATCTTTGCACCCTAGTTTTGGAACCCCTGTGGAGATTTGGGATCGTCGCAATTCACGATAGTGTGAGCCTGCGACGATCTCAAAGCACAATGACTCCTTAAAAATCGACCATAACTCAAAAATAAACCATTAAAAATGAAAATTTAAACCATGAAAAGAGAAAGGGGAAGGAGAATACCTTTTTTACAAAATCAGTTCGAGAAATGGTCCACCAGGCACTCTGTAATCGTCGCTTGAAATTTGGCAGAAAATGAGGGATTTTGGCACTATTTGGGTGAAATTGCAAAATGAAATGGTAAATGAATCATTTTGACCTATTTTATTCACTTTTTACCATTTTAGTTGCAAATGAAATTAATTTTTTAATAATTTCATCTATGCTCTAAGTCTAATGAACTTTGCAAAGTCTCTATATTATAGATTGAAAGATCTAAGCACCGGACGTTTGACATGGATCCTCCATTTTTTGTCGTTTTTTTGTGTTTTTCTTATGTACATATACTTTTAGGGTTTTTTAGGAAAAACTCAGAGCATAGTCTTAATTCTTTCTCACGCTCATGAAACCATGAGAATGCAATCGAGTAACCTTTTATCACGTTTTCGAACTCCCATTGGTAATACGAAAAACGAACCTTATGGAGTATCCTTTAATCTCTTTTTAAGCTCCCTAAACATGAAAATATAGTTGAGCGACCTTGTTCTTTTCATGCTCATAAAAGTATTTGAAGAAAATGTCTGATGAGTGGTAGATTATCTTTTTTTCGATCTTGTCAGACTAACTTACGAAAAAGGACGTTTTGTCTTTTTATTTAAGTGTTTTTAAGACTCTCTAAACATGAAAAACCCATGAGTTTTCTTTATTTGGACTTGTAAAACAAGCATCGAAAGGCCCATTTGGGACCGAACCACTCCTTCCTAGGGTTCGTTAAAAATACTCCAAGGGACTCATCCGAAGGATGATTACAAGTGTTATTCTAGAGTCTGTACTTAAGGCTAGAAAGTACAGGGTCTAGGCATATGAAAGTGAGTAAAAGATAAAAAGGAGAAGAATAAACCTTCGGGAAAGGAAGCTAAGGCTGATTTCTAAGTTGTCTTTGTCTTGCTTCCAAACGTTCCTGGATGCTTATATCTCGTTCAAATGTGGCCCATGAACGTTCGAGTTCTACCCGGGTGATGGCAGTTTTAAGTATGGTGTCAAAAAGGTTCAAAGCGATGCTAGTTTGATCCAATAAGCCGGGTTCAATGTTGGGTTGTCTTGCAATGGGAAAAGTCATGGAGGAACAGAAATTGAAAAGAAAGTTCAAGGTTTAAAATGCTACTTTAATTTTTTGACCATATAAAAGAGAATTTTCGAATCCGATGTTAAAGGTAGAACACAAACCAAAGGCCTTCTCCCGTAACTAAGTTAACTTTTTAAAGAATCATGTACGAAATGTGAGAAAACATTAAGAAGTCGACAATGTGAGACTCCTATCAAGGGAGAATCTCGCCCTATAAACAGAAGAAGAAAAAGGCAAGAAGAAATCTAACGAAGCATAAAATATAGAGATCTAAAAAGTTAACAGGTTTTGTACTTCTTGATAGACGATACAGAGGAAAAACTGCAAGCGATTAGACGACTAAAAAGTTGGTCACCACAGTAGAAGTTGTACTAAATTGCAGCTAAGCATTCATCAGAAATATATATGCGAAATGAAATTTAATATAAGATAACAGAGAAAACAAAACTCATAACTCAGTCTTCACGGAATTAGGAATCTTCGGATTGCTTTGTATTAATTTTAAAAAGGAAAAAATTCTCTATTACAATCGGCCAAGAAAGGTCCAACCCCTTTTCTCTCTTCAAAATGCATATTTATAAAAACTTCTAAACATTTGAATTTCAATCATTCCAGAAGTTTTCGGTTACAAAATGGGAAATTTAAGCGTTTCACTTATTTGTCTTTGTCCTCCTTCATGTGGGCAGAGCACCTTCCTTTCTTTACTCTTTGGGTTCTAAAAATAGAACAGGCAGACATATGTCATTATTTGGCACCAGAAACCTGCCCCTTCGCCTGCTCGGTGCAAGTGACTCACCTCTCCACCAACTGGGCTATCAACCTGGAAGGCTCTACTTGGTCGCTTGCTTCAAAAGTGTAACAACTCTTCGCCAGTTGTGGCAAAATTTTTYCCACTTGTTGGTCCTCTCTGATGATGGAGCATAATTGTAAACTTGGCTATACTATCCATTTGTCCACTTGGGCCATATCGACCTGGCTAATCTGGGATATCTCCACTTGTTKCTTCTCCATGTTTTCTTTGATGCCCAACAGATGTTTAGCTATATTGATTCTGCCCAGTGTCCTAGCACTGCTTTCCTTATCAAGGTCTAGCAAACTTTTACTTATCAAAGAGAATGTTTCCTCACAAAAATTCTTTACTTCGTTAGCTCTCCCCTTGTTTTCTGATATGTTTTTCTCCAAGACCTTCAGCGGGATATTACCTCTGGTTTGTTCTGCAATGGATAATTTTGAGTTTTTGATCGTCTTTATCTTCGTCGTAGCTATAACAGTGTCTTGGAAAGCGACCCGTGCTGCCCCGGCTTCTCTTTCTCTCGAAGAAATATTTTCTAATATTTGATCTATCATCCGGAAATGTTTTTGAATGGTTCCTACCTTTACCAGCAGGTTTTGTTGAGCCGTAAGTACCTTATGTCAGATTTCGACGGCCTGTGATCTGAACACCTTTATGTCTACAACCTAGTTCTCAGACACCTCCAATTTTGACTGCAAATCTATAATCTATTGCCCCTGTTGGCTTACTTGTGTTTGGCTAGTTTGTGTCTACTGGTGCACCTGCTCGAGGTCAGACCTGAGCTTCTCGATTTCACGCAGGTCGACTATTCAGGCTTCCTCAAGGCTCCTGCTCACCTCGTCCCTTACATTCGTTTCAGAAGTAGCCACCTTAGCTTCCAATTTACTTATTAGGAGGTTCTTTCATTTCAACTGGGTTTTCAAAGTCCCAACTGAGTATTGATTGGTTGTATCATAAGCCCCTAGTGTCCCTGTCCCGGTTATCTCCTCTAAAAATTCTCCCTCTTTCGAGGCCTTCCCATATGTCATGATTTTAAATGTTTTATCCATTATTCCTTCTTTTTGATATAATCCTTGCCTCACCACGGCCTTTCTTTTTTTTTCAAAGAAAAATTCGTTAGGAGGCAGCTCCTCTACAGAAATAGGTGTCATTTCTTCATTGAAAATCCATCCCGCATCAGGATTCCCCTTTGTGAACTGCAAGGGTGTGACTATAGCAATCAAACTGTCGATTTCCTTGCATTTTTGTTTCGAGGTGACCTCTGTAACTGGCTTATTCGACGTGAGCGAAAGTGAGTTGATCGATCCCTGCGAAGGTATCTCCACTTGGCCTTGGGCCTGCTTGCTTGGCATGCCCTTTTCGAGGTTTCCTTCCTGCTTCTGGGGGACTTCAGATTCTTCCTTTGAGGTTCCAGCCTCCCTGGTTTTCCCTTGGTCCTTCTCCCCACTAGGACTTGATTCCTTTGCACCTTTGGCTCCCATACGCTTTGTAACTGGAAGCTCTGGGGCTTCACCCTATAAAATCTAGGGGAGACAAATTCGTCAGTGCTCCTGGAATTTCAAAAATTCTGCCATGTCTCCGAGTGGCAAGGCTTGAATCCGACTTAGGACTTCAACGAAGGACCTCGCACCCCAGAATATTTCATCATGTGGGGAATCCTCGTGTTCATACCTCTTAAGGCCGCAACTTGCTAGGTGATTTATCATAACCCTACCAGGGTCGTGCTTCTTGAACTCAATATCCACCAACTTCATTTCTTCTAAATCCGTAGCCTTGGCTTTGGCATGGCCAAAATCTAACAAGGAATATGCACCAATATGAATAGGGAAGGGCGGCCATACCTTTTTTTATACTCCTTTGAGCTCTTTGCTTATTCCACCGAGCACAGTCTGTCTGGCGATCTCATGGCACAATAGCTTATCTGGTAGGAATAGAGGGACGGCATATGGAGGGATAGAGGTGCCGAAAACCCTGATATACGAAAATTTCGCCTCTAGATACCAATCTGCCACGCTGCTTAGGCTGGTCGCGACGCTATCTGATATCTTGGGAGGCAGCTCGCCAAAAATGGCGACATGCAGTGGCACCATTACCCAGTTGAATATCTCGTAGATGAATTCTTTGGTCTTATCCTCCCAAAGCTTCGAGTGGTAGACATGGATAGGCTCTGTATTAGATGGAGCCCAGCTCCGGTTCATCAGTGGGAAGGGTGTCATGAAGCAAATGTCATCCATGATGTAAGAAAACATAAAGAATGAAGTTGCTTTCTTACTCTCCTTCTGTGCTCGATATTCAATAATTCGATTGGTCAGACTGTAAGACAACAGTTTGGCCCAGTCGAAAGAGAAACCCTCAGTGACTATATGAATGAGTGGCACCCATGGGAGGAAGAAATGGGTAGTGTCTTCCTTCCCATACAACCTACAGGTCATCATGGCTATGTACTTGAACTATGGCTCCAAATAAGAGATTGAATAGATCCCATTGGAGTCAGCCCTGAATTCGCCGGGTGTGAGACCCAATCTTTGATCAGATCAGACAAACTTTTTGCATACTGCTCACACTCCTTCTTCTTGAAGCCTTCTAGGAATTCAGCGTTGTGAGTAAGGTTCGGCATGGGTGACATTTTATACATTGCCCGCAAATTTTCTAGTCGGAAGGTACCAATCGTCACCTTATGTTCGCTAATAATCGTCTTGATCGGGATGTCCACATGGTCCAGTGCCCACCTGATCATATCAAAATAGGGAAGAAGTTGGGGCCTCGCTGCTATTTTGTGCATCTCTTCTTGAGCGACGATTTTGTATTTGGTTGATAAATCGTCCTTCTCATTATCACTAGAATCATCCGAACAATTTATCGACTCGGATTGCAGGATGTTGGAAACGTATGACCATGTCTTGATAGAATTAATAATTTGGGGCAAGGTATCGGAAACAACGTCTGAACCCTCACCTGAACTCTCGGCAACTGACTTGGGCATTTTTCGTGGAGCCATGAGAATGAAACCTGCAACTGGACCACCTGTCTAACAGATTTGAAAATCACAAACATCGATTAACCTGGTAAAATGGCTCTGCGCGTAAATAGAAATGAGAACTGAAAAAAATGAAGGAAAAAACTCTTTATCTTAGTCATTTAAACCCCTGGTGTCCTTGCAAAAAGAATGGTCAAATCGCTTAAAGAAATATTTAGCAGTAAAAGCGAGATCCTACTATCTGTCACCTCGTCGTAGTTCAAATAAATGCCATGATTGTTTGATGAGTCGTAACACGAATCAGTGAAAAAAACATTTAAATTTACTCTGTAGATAGTGCCTGTTAAAGTTTTCATTGATGCATCGATTAATCCAGCTTAGCTCCTTTAATTAAGTTTGTTTTAGTCTTTAATCCCCCTTTTTCGGCGTTCGCCGTATCGGAATATTTCACTCCTACCCTTTGAGCCCCCAAAACCCGAAATCGCGATGATGCGATTTAGTTAAAAAATCGTGATCTGACTTAAGTTCTTAATTAATCCATTCTTAATTAATGAATATCGTGACTTCACAACTCAGAGCTACGAAGGTATGGTTTTTTGGGAGAGCGATCGTCGAGTCGCAAAACCCTGACAATGCTTAACTGGGTTTAAAGTGACTTACCCCTGACACTAACCTGGGTAAACTTTTAAAACCGTTTCGTGACTTCGCATATCGGAGTTTGGAAACCATGTGACTTGTAACTCCCAAAGCACGATAGCACGAGGTAATAAAAGTGATAAAATTTCTTAACGGTTAAGTGACGGTGATTTAGGACTATAATGGCCATCACCACTTCGCATGTCGGGGTATTGAGGCTTTTAGTGGGTAAAGATCATAAAGTAAAAGACAGCCTGAAAACCAACTTTTGATTTTAAGAATTATATTTCAACCACTTGGAAAAGGCGGCTCCAACTAGGGATCTCGTCTTCCTGCAGGACGGGAAGAACAGTAGACCACGTGCCTGTATTGGGTAAATGGAGTCATTGGTTTCTTTCTGCGAAACTTGTTTTAGGAAGGGGATACAGAGGGAAAAAAGAGATTTCATCTTTACTTCTGAAAATCTTTTCAAAATTCAATTGCATTCTAAACTCAGTTGCAGCCCTTTCGATGACTTTCTCCTTCTCGATATTGAATTCAAGTCTTCTTTAAGATAATCAAAATAGTCCTAGGAAATTCAGCAGATCTTGTGGATTTTGGCTTGCATCAAATGAAGTAAATTCCATGCTTTTAATCGGGGAGTCCTGCCTGAACTTGGGATGCAGATCCAATTTTGAAAAGGATGGTTACCAGAGTAGAATAAAATTTACATATGACATCCTTACAGATATCTCAGATATTGCTTCACTACCAGCGAGCTTGTTCAGTACCCTGGTGAAGTTATCTGGCCCTTTTTACTGAATTTCCTTTCACCACTTTGAATCATAATTATGCATTTAAATGCTGAGACGAGGGCAATCATTTATGAATTTCCTTTCATTGTCTCCTTGGACTATATGGGGGCAATCAAATATGAATTTCCTTTCACCATCTGTCTTATATTTTACTTTTTAAAACACTAAGTGGGGGCAATCAGTTTGTATAAGGTATACCAGGGATGATATCTGTGTAATATTCGCAGTGGAGGTTTTTCAACATTCTTTGATTACTCAGGACCAACCTCCTCTTAACTTTCAAAACACCTTAGCCCATAGGGAAAATGGGAAAAATTACTTCCAGGAGTCTTCCTTAGAGCAAGCCTCAATCCTTCGAAAACTGTTAAAAAACCTAGAAGAGTCAGGACCAACCTGCGCATAACTTTGTTCAGTAGGAGACTGAGGGGTTATGAGGGCTGGCTCACTTTCTAAGATCTATTTTCCAGCTTTCAAAGCTAAAACATAACCTCTTCTCCCTCTGTGGGAACCACGGAAAGGTGTTTGGTTTTTAAGAAGGTAAATCCAAGGACAGAAAAAGGGCGATGGAGAAAGGTCTGGAATTCAAAATACAGAGGTCATGGATTAAACCCAACTCTTGGAACCCTTTCTCAGAGACACTTTACTCCCTCTACTTATTTTAATTACCTCTTATCTTTATCTAGGTGAAACTTTTAGGACCCAGAGTAAGAAGTCGTTATTTTAATGACATATCAAGTGAAAACAGCATACTTATGAGACCGTCATGGCACTTTAGCGACATTCGTTTGAAATACAGACATCTCTGTAACTCATACCTTTGCCTTACCATTTCATTCTCTTCTAAAATAACGGAAAAAAATTTCTATCACCTGTTTTCGGTGAATTGATTCTCCTATATATGGCCGTCTGTTTATTCCTTTCTCTCGTTTGGGCTGCAAGCCGAGATCCTGTAAGGGAACAACACAAAGAGTATCATGGCTATAAAGGAATTGAATGCGTTGAAAATTTTGTATCCCTACTTCTAGAAAAACACTGACCTATTTTATTAGTGATGAAAGTAGACTTACCAAAGAAAAATTATGAAATAAAAAGAAAACACAAACCGGTATATACAGTGGAAATTTTGGAAACCATTTATTGCATATAGTGCTTTAAATAATGCCCGTTGATAGGGGCATTGAGGATTTTATCGTCCAAATTCTCTAATAGAAACTAATTTTTTCCTTCAGGAGCTATGACTTTGAACATTCTGTACCAGATATGATCAAATTTACCATGTTTTGCCGAGTCTTCCTTCCTAGCATCCCATTTCAAAACCAAATCACAGGGGAGAAATTCTTTGTCCTTGGCCTTACGATCGAATAACGCTTTCATGTTGTCTTGGTATTTCTGCAGCCTTTCGTCCACTTCGAACCTGTGCTGTTGAACTTCAATCAACTGGTTTATTCTTCTTGTGACATGATTTGGTTCTTCTTTCTCATCTTGCCAAAGTTTCATTACGGGAAGCGCTAGATTTATAGGTAATACTAYGTCGGTCCCGTATACCATTTGGAAAGGAGAAGTGCCGATAGATTTTTTTGTACCTATCTGATTCGCCCACAAAGCGTATTTCAAATGCACATGCCAAGATTTTTTGTTTTCGCTCAACACTTTCTTAATTATAGTGATTAGACTCTTGTTTGAAGACTCGGCTAGACCATTTCCTTGGGGGTAATATGCCGTGGAATGACTGAGCACGATATTGTACTTTTGGCAAAAGCTAACCATAGCCATAGATTTAAATTCCTGGGCATTATCTGCGACTATATTTCAGGGGCAGCCGAATCTAGACAAAATGTTCTCTTCTAGGAAATCCATTACCACCAAATTTGTTTCCTTTCTAGTTGGAATAGCCTCGACCCATTTGGTGAAGTAATCTGTAGCAGTCAAGATCCATTTATGTTGAGCGCTAGAATGAGGGTTAATTTCACCTATAAAATCTAGTCCCCATTGTTGAAAAGGGGCTTCCATTTTGACCGGAACCAATGGTAGCGCTGGGAGTTTCTGCTTGCCTGCAAACAATTGGTAAGGGTTATAGGCTCTGACTTTGGCGTTGATTTCTAAGAATAGTTTGGGACAATAATATCCTGCCCTCGGGATCTTATAAGTTGTTTCCCTCCAGGCATGATGTCCTCCGCACACTCCTTCATGAAATTCGTTTATGACCTTCTTTGTTTCTGATTCAACTAAACAAACCAACAGGAAGACTAGTGGATCTTTCCAATACAATTGGCTTTCGGATATACAGTACTTCACCGCATGCAGCTTCAGCGTCCTGGATTTAGATGGGGATAAGTCACTCGGGCATTTCAAGGTCAGCAGGTACGACACTATGTCTTTATACCAATCTGATGAGGCAAACTTCTCTTCGATTCTGATTGCAGTTATTTGTTCATCGAGCTCGTTCATGTCCACACACTCTTCACATCCCTGTAGGCCATTTATTTCGAGGGCTCTGAAATTTGATTCAAATAAGAGCTTAGCCAAACCTTATCCTTTCACTAGTTTCGTCGATTTTATCTCCAAGTCGAATTCTTGAATTTTAGCAAGCCATCGTCCCCTTTTCCCATCACTATCGGACTAAACCAAAATTTCTTTTATGGAACTGGTGGGTACGTACACAATTACCTTGAAATGTAACACATAGGTTCTGAAAGCCTTTAACGCCTTCACCATAGAATATGCTTGCTTTTCCATTATAGCGTATCTGAGTTCAGCATCTCTAAGACTTTTACTAAAAAAGGCTATTGGTTGCTCTAAACCTTCTTCATTTTTATGGAGGAGTACCGTGGCAAGTGTGTGTTCGGAGGCGAACGAGAAAATCAGAAAATCTTTTAGATAATCAGGGCTTGCTAGTATGGGTGCCTCTCTTATAACCTTCTTGATGCGTGCAAACGATGCTTTGACTTCTGTTGTCCATTTCACTCCGTTGTTCTTCTTTAGCATATCTGTAATCAACTTCACGATTTCAGCAAAGTTTGGGATAAATCTCCTCAAAAAATTTATTTTTCCTAAGAATGACTGAATCTCTTTTACATTCCTAGGGATATTTATGGTGTCTATAGCTTCAACCCTCTTAGGATCAATTTTAATTCCATCTCGAGACACAATATGGCCCAAGAGTTTACCTTCTTGCATAGCAAAGTGAGACTTTTTGGGGTTTAAGGACAAACCAAACCTGTGGCATTTCTCAAACGTTTGCTTGAGATGTATCAGATGATCTTCATCAGATTTAGAAAAAATGGTCAGATCATCAAGATAGATAACCACGAATTTGTCCCTTTCGCCAATGAAATCGATATCCATAGCACGTTGGAAAGTAGCACCTGCATTCATTAAACCAAAAGGCATCTTGTCATACATAAATGTACCCCAAGGGGTAGTGAAGGTTGTTTTTTCTTTATTGTGCTCGTTGACAACAATTTGATTGTACCCGGAAAACCCGTCGATCATCGACATCCTATTTGCCCCAACTACTTTTTCTAAAATGTGATCCATTTTGGGTAGAGGGTAATTATCTTTGAGGGAGGACTTATTTAGATTTCTAAAATCAACACACAGTCTAATCTCCCCACTTTTCTTTCTAACCGGGACCAGGTTTGCTACCCAGTCGGAGTATCTCAGTGGTACGATTATTTTTGCATCCAGGAGATTTTTGACTTCCCTTTCAACCAAGGGCAATAAAATAGGATTGATTTGTCTGAGTTTTTGTCTAAAAGGTTTGACACCAGGATTTAGGGGTATCTTGTGTTCAATCACAGTGGTATCATAGGTTCTCATCTCTTCATACAACCAAGTGAAAATGTCTTTATACTGCTTGAGTAGATCAGCATATTTACTTTTTGTCTCAGGAGGGAGATACTTTGATATTTTTACTATCCTAGGCTCCTCTTTGGTCCTTATGTCGCAGTCTTCAACCTCTTCTGGTTGGGGTTGCAAAGCAGATTTTAAGGGCATATCATTTTGGTCGAACAGTCTATCCAAAGGGATTAGTCCCTTTGGAATCTGATTGTTCTTTAAAACCAACATGCGATGATTAGCGATCTTTTCCTGGAACCCCTGAGAATCCTCTCCCTCTTGCATGATCCATGTGTGGTCGTTTTGGTTTTCTTGGTCAATGTGAGTTTCAGCGAAGTCGTCCACCATTTCGAGGAACTTCCTGATTTGTTCGTCATCCTCAAACACTTGCTAGTGTTGGATGTTGTTTGGTATGGAAGGTCTGTTCCTCACCTCTATGTGGTACCTTAGTTTGAAAGTTGTAGGGGGGGGAAATGTTGAGGTTGCTTTGGCTAACGAATCGGCTTGCAGGTTTTTAGCACGTGGGATGAAATGAACATTTACCGATGAGAAGAAATTTTCTATTAAATCCCAGGCGCAATTCATGTAAGATCACAATCTTGGGTGTTTGGCCTGGTATTGTTGATTTATCTGTTTCACTATCAACTCTGTGTCTCCGTATACTTCCAAGTTCTTTATGTTCAGCTTTCTGGCAGCTTCCAACCCTAAGACTAGAGCCTCATACTCACATACGTTATTGGTGTAGTCTATATCCCATTGAAGCCTGTAAGAGAAAGGAATAACAAATTCATTTTCAGGTGCTACAAACAGTACTCTTGCACCTGCTCCTTCATATGACAAGGCACCGTCAAAAAACATTTTCCAAATTCCAGTACTATTCATATTTTCGTCTATCTTTCCTAATTCATTTTCATCTATGTAATTATCTTCTGTATAGCTATTTACACCATCATCAAAAGACAAAATACAATTCCCTAGATCTTGATCATCAACATAAACAGGATAATTGTTAGGATTCTGTGGGTTGCTCATTGTGTATGCTAACCTCATTTCCCTGTATAGCCGAGTAAATTGTCCACCAAACACAGGAATCGTGGCGTAGGTCATGTCTAGTTGAAGAGACCCCCCAAGTTTGTCTCCCCATGACCTGAATAGTAGCAAGCCATACTTCGGAGGTATATCGGCGATAACTACATCCATCAGGACGCTTTTCACTAGAACATGTGCAAGAGTGACTACTAAATCTTTTATCATACCCATGCACTTAAATCTCCTTGAATCGAAAGAGTAGAGATCTCCATAAGGCCTGGTGATCTCGAGGCCTAGTCTGTCCATAATAGACTTGGGCATCACATTATGTGAGGCTCCAGAGTCTAGCATGCAGTTATGCAGCAGTCGATCATGCACATTCAGAGTAATATAGAAGGGAACGACGGTGTCTCTGGCACCCTCAAAATGTGGACCGAAAGTGATATTAGGCTTATCATATTCCAAGTTTATCACGTCATAGTGACTTTCTAGATCTGAAAAACATATCATTTTAGTTATCTGCTTTCAATACACAGGATTCTTTGCTAATTCGACTAGAGGGATTGGTATTTTGATCTTATTTATCTCATTTTCAAGGCTGAAACCTCCCCCACCTTTGTCCGTTTCTCTGGTTGAAACCTCAGACTCCTTCTTTTCTAACTTATTTGTTTGTGYTGATTTATTTTCTGTGAGTTTATTTACCGGTATATGTGTTTGAGTTGTCTTAGTTTTTTTTGCTTGGGTCTCATCCTCCTTTACTTTGGGATTTTTCGAATCTACCCCTTTTATTTTGCTATTAGGTATCTCTGTCCCTTTTGGGGTGGGCTCATATATTTCACCTCTAGGAAGAATTTTCTTGGGTTGAGGAGTCGACACAGGTTTTTTTTTAGGCCTCAGATTGTACTTATGTTGAACCTCAGCCATTATAGAATCGGTCATTTCTTGATAGACAGAAACATCAGTGTTGTTTATGTCATCATCTTTATTTGACGGTTGCTCTATGTTCAAGGACTTCTCGTAATATTCTTTAGTTAAATGAGGTTGTGTGCAGTCTTCACCCAAATCGTTTACGTCTTCTTCCAGATCCTCGAAATCTTGCAGTTCGTTTCCTCCTATAAATTTTTCATTTTTTAAAGGAGTTTGAATTTTCTGGTCTTCATTTTTAATCTGTCTTTGTTGATTTTGAGTGTTGGGATTTCTTTTGAATTCCCTCTTAACGAATGGATCTGCCTTGGACTGATCTAGCTCCTTTCTGGAAATCTTATTTGATAACTCTTTAATTATCCTAGCCATATCATCCATTTTATCATCTGAGGATCTACTAGGACCTGAGGGTCTCGTTTGTTCCCTAAAACGTTTGGTTTCTCGATTTCTTGTTTCTACTTTTGTTTTTAATTTGCCAGAAGCCATCATGTTAGATTCAATCTCTATGGAATCATCTTACATTCGGGTCAGGGTGGCCCCTCTCCTTTCTCTCAACAGAAGTGTGAAATCGGGTTCGAAGGCTCCCGCAAAGGTTACCTTAGCTGTAGGTTGGGATGGTTTAACTTCGACTGGGATCTTATTATATAACTTGTTAAACCTTTGAATGAATTCCATAACAGTTTCCGAATTTTTTTTCTTTAAAGACCCGAACTCGGTCAAATAATACAAATGGTCTTTTCTTTCGCCCCATTGTCTAAGAAAAGAGTCTTACAGGGCATCATAGGATAATATCAAACCTGCGGGTAGACATCGAAACCAGGTTCATACCTGTCCTTCGAAATTCTGAACAAATAACCTCAAATATACGTCTTCGTGTTCGAGACCTAGGATATCTGAGAACTTATCAAAGAAATGTATATGTTTGGTCGCGGTCAGGTCCCCTTCCCCTGTAAATTTAGGTAAGTTTTTCATGTACTTTTCAGGAAGGTCATGAAGAGGGATAGGCAGGACCAGAGGCGCATATCTGGCAGCTACTTTAGCGAAAACTCTGGGAGGCGGGGGCGGCCCTTG
>JZKD02S0441663.1:58426-79898 GCA_000966675.3 Picea glauca | reverse complement strand
TTGCAAAACTGAGGTTGTAGCCTCATTATGAGTTGGTGCTCATATGTATGATAATGTAAAGAATGCAACTATTACTTATCATATAAAGAAAAAGAGGTTTTTACCCTGTATGGGTCTCCTCGGGAAATATCTGTCTCTGTGTTTCTCAAATATGTGAATGATGTTGAAAGTGCCATTGTTTATTTCCCTGCATTATTGTGATCATCATTCAATGTTTCTGAAAAGAGTTTAAAAGAAGCATAAATGTTTAAGCACGGTAACAACTGATTCACCCCCCCCTCTCAGTTGTCCAATAGTTCTGCGATGGATAATTTTGAGCTACTGACCGTCTCTATTTTCGCCATAGCTATAACAACGTCTTGGAAAGCGACCATTGTTGCCCCAGCTTCTCTTTCTCTCGAAGAAATATTTTCTAATATTTGATATATCATCCGGAAATGGTTTTGAATGGTTCCTACCTTTACCAGTAGGTTTTGTTGAGCTGTAAGTACCTTATGTCGGATTTCGGTGGCCTGCGATCTGAACACCTTTATGTCTACAACCTAGTTCTCGGCCACCTCCAATTTTGACTGCAACTCTATAATCTCTTTCCCCTACTAGCTTACCTGTGTTTGGCTAGTTTGCACCAACTGGCGCACCTGCTCGAGGTCAGACCTAAGCTTCTCGATTTCACGCAGGTCGATTGTTCGGGCTACCTCAAGGCTCCTGCTCACCTCGTCCCTGACATTCGCTTCGGCAGTAGCCACCTTAGCTTCCAATTTACTGATCAGGAGGTTCTTTCATTTCACCTGGGCAGTCAAAGTCCCAACTAAGTACTGATTGGTTGTAGCATAAGCCCCTAGTGTCCGGGCTATCTCCTCTGCAAATTCTCCCTCTTTCGTGGCCTTCCCATATGTCATGATTTTAAGTTTTTTAGCCATTACGCCATCTTTTTTATATAATCCTTGCCTCACCATGGCCTTTCTTTTTTTGTCAAAGAAAAATTCATTAGGAGGCAGCTCCTCTACAGAAATAGGTGTCAATTCTTCATTGAAAATCCATCTCGCGTCAGGATTCCCCTTTGTGAACTGCAAGCGTGTAACAATAGCAATTGGACTATCGATTTCCTTGGATGTTTGTTTTGGGGTGACCTCTGTAACCAGCTTGTTTGACGTGAGCGAAAGTGAGTCACCCAATCCCTGCGAAGGTATCTTCACTTGGCCTTGGGCCTGCTTGCCTGGCATGCCCTTTTCGGGGTTTCCTTCCTGCTTCTGGGGGACTTCGGCTCCTTGCTCTGAGGTTCCAGCCTCCCTAGTTTTCCCTTGGTCCTTCTCCCCGCTAGGACTCGAGTCCTTTGCACCTTTGGCTCCCGTCTTCTTTGTAACTGGAAGCTCTGGGGCTTCACCCTGTAAAATCTGGGGGAGACAACTTTGTCGGTGCTCCTGGAATTTCAAAAATTTGGCCATGTCTCCGGGTGGAAAGGCTTGAATCTGACTTAGGACTTCAGCGAAGGACCTCGCGCCCCAGAATATTTTATCATATCTTAGTCATTTAAACCCCTGGTTTCCTTGCAAACAGAACAGTCAAATTGCTTAAAGAAATATTTAGCAGTAAAAGCGAGATCCTACTATCTGTCACCTCGTCGTGGTTCAAATTAATGCCATGATTGTTTGACGAGTCGTAACACGAATCAGCACAAAAAACATTTAAATTTACTCCGTGGATGGTGTGTGTTAAAGTTTTCATTGATGCATTGATTAATCTAGCTTATCTCCTTTAATTAAGTTTGTTTTAGTCTTTAATCCCCCTTTTTTGGCGTTCGCCGTATCGGAAGATTTTACTCCTACCCTTTGAGCCCCCAAAACCCGAAATTGAGATCATGCGATTTAGTTAAAAAATCGTGATCTGACTTAAGTTCTTAATTAATCCATGCTTAATTAATGAATATCACGACTTCGCAACTCGGAGCTACGAAGGTATGGTTTTTTGGGAGAGCGATCGCCGAGTGGCAAAACCCCGACAGTGCTTAACTAGGGTTTAAAGTGACTTACTCCTGACACTAACCTGGGTAAAATTTTAAAACCGTTTCGCGACTTCGCATATCGGAGTTTGGAAACCATGTTACTTGTAACTCCCGAAGCGCAATAGCACGAGGTAATAAAAGTGATAAACTTGCTTAATGATTAAGTAATGGTGATTTAGGACTATAAAGGCCATCGCCACTTCGCATGTCAGGGTATCGAGGATTTCAGTGGGTAAAGATCATAAAGTAAAAGACAGCCTGAAAACCAACTTTTGATTTTAAGAATTATATTTCAACCACTTGGAAAAGGCAGCTCCAACAACAAGCATATGTTATCTTCCTCAAGCTTGCGTAAAAATAAAGAGGTACTTGCCATAAATGGTGGGGGGAAATTGGGAAAGAAATGTATATTTGTATCTGTGTTAGTGGCAGTAAGTCGCTCTTGAACATGACACCCCCCTTCATCTTTGTATCTGGGTTGGGAAATCCATTTGTCTCTCATTTTCCCATCCATAATTCCATATGTTGGGTTCTCCTTGAGTTAATGTTTCCAAGACAATTGTTGTGTCATTCATATGTTCAGGATAAGTCTAACCTAAATGAACCTTATATGAAGTCGTCCATCTACAGTCCTGAATTTTCTACCATGTCGGTCGTCCCTGGGTTAGTTCTGAATCACTTCATACTCTGATCTACTTCAAATCTGTTACATATTTCATTTCATTGATGGGGAATACATTAAGGCCCTCCTATGACGAGTCTTTTCATGTCGACTTCAACTCATTATCTGAGAAAAAGACTTAGAAATCATTTAGTACCTTGGAGCCTGCATGCCTCAATGGCAGTTCTCCTCGCTTTCAACAGTGGGTTCACATCATTGGCCCCTGATTGGAATATTCCATCGAATGTTCGACTTCAACTCATTCATTCACATTCGTTGGATTGTACTAGATTACCTTAGGATTCATTGACATCAATGGTGATTTCCCTCGCACTTGTTAACGATTTTTCATTAATGACCGGTAATCAAGTAGTTTCTACCATGTTCGACTTCGACACCTGTAATCACATGGCTAGATTCGTACTCTTGGACGATGGAAGTGAAGACCCTAGATCTCATCATATCGGTCCAAGTTGCGATGGAGTATTCATAAGTTCATACTGACATATAGATCCATTGTGTATGTCTTGTGGCTATGTCCAAATTTGAAGTCTTTAGAGCATAGATCCACAGTGTATTTCTCGTGGCTATGTTGAATCATAATGACATGGATCCACAGTGTATGTTTTGTGGCCATGATTCACTTGACACTTATGATTAGAGTCAGTTGTAGTCTGAGTATGGGAATGCCTACCTCAGAAGATGGTGTATTATTATGTAGATGTTTGATTGTTTGCAGGTTCCCGACCGATGCACTCCTTCTTTTCGACACACACATTCTACAAAGTATTTCAGCTATCACAGGTTCCAGCTTCATACTTGGGGGGCATTATGTTACACATTATTTTGGTCACCCCAGTGGTCAACTGACTGTATGTGCATGACTCATTTCCATGTTCCCTAAAAACACTAAAAGAGACTTTCTCCATGAGAAAAGTGGATTATCTTTTCTTCCTTAAAAAATATGTCAAAGGAGAACGTTGCACCCTGCTCTATGCTTGGGGTGTGATGATTCTTGATCGTTGCACGCTACACCAAAACTAGACTGTGACGTCGTCGCAGGCTGCTTGTGCATAGGGTGTGATGATGCTTAAACAAGAGGAAAAGTGAAATTCACGAAGGTTCTAGAAGGGAATCTTCTAGAAGATGAGGTGGCCTCCGATCGGTTTGGATCTTACTCTCTTCTCTGATTTAGTGGGATCATCCTAATCTCCTCATCCATCCCTCTTTCACCCTATATAAAGAGGGATCTCTTATGGAAAAGGCTAGGGTTTTCTTATGCATGAATAATTCTACTATAGATTATACTGGAGATAGCTTTTCTTTAGCTCTCTAAGTCAGGTTGTGGATCTTCTTCATCAAAGGCATTGGAGCAAAGGTGTGTGTGTTGAGGCAAAAATCCATTGGAATGGACCTTGCAACATCAAGGCATGGGTTGTATTCTCCACTTTCATTTAATATAATGCAATAATACATTTCTTCCCTATAAATATGTCTTTACTTTTATTGTATAACTCCTTGATCTTATACATAGAATTCATTGGAATACATATATTGTTGTTCTCTCTCTTTGTTGGTTTGGGCTTCTTAAACAGTTTCACCATCCCACAAATCCAAAGATGGAGCAGCAAGGACGACACTAGAGAGTATCAAACGTCATTTAAAAGGTATGTCATTTGTCCCTCTCTGAATTAGTTTATATGACAATAAAATCTAAGGTGAAGTTTGTATTCTGTCTTGTTTTGTTCTAGCTTCCTGTTGAAGTTAGGGAGATTAGTTTGTGTCCACACTTACTAATTTTCTGATAACAATCATGCATCGCGGACGAAGGGAAGCACACCCTCTATAAAGGCACCCATAAATGAGACAATACGAACCCTTGTATGTCATGAAACCCCATACATAGAACTATAACCCAATCCACCTCATACCAACTACATGACTTAGAAAGGATTGTCCTTGGGAACCTCCCCTACTTGAGGAATTGGTTCACCCAATAGGGAATCATGACACCCCTCCCATATCTAAATTTGGCAAATTCCATAGGGTCTTTGAGAATTTTTTTAATTTGAAAAAGTAGATTTGAGGCACATGTTTAGATGGCTCTTGTATTAAATCCAATTTTACTTGGCATGATATGTCTAACTTGAGATCCTTGGAGGGTGCATTTACTTGTCTTTGCAGGACCTTGCTTGGTGGAAATTTGTGAAGGAACGAGCCTCACTTGGGCCTTCTTTGGGGACTGAAACCCATAGAGTGGATTCCATATCCCATGCCTTAGGGAAATTTATATGAGCATTTCCTTTGGAGGTAGGACATGACATCCCAGAGAAGGAAAGCTAGCCCCCTTTTCCCAATGTTTGACCTTGGAGGCTCAAAACGTCACTTTCTAGGGAATGGCATCTCACTTGGGGGCTAGGGTTTGATGGTGATAGGTGAATTGATGATGATTTGGCATTTTTTATGGATGAAAACCCTTGCACCATGAATATTAGGCCTTTGGAGGCCCAACAACTTCCTCAACTTGCTCAAAGAATTGCTCATTATGCCAAAACGTCACTCCTAGGAGGGATGACATCATATTTTAGGGCTTACTTATTTTGTAAATTTGAATTATATTTTGTAAAGGGGAAAATTAGGAGGTTGGTCTCCCTAATTTTTGTTTTACCCTTATTTAAGTGGACAAAGTGGGTAGTGAGACCTTGTATAAATAAAGGTCATGACATTTCACTTTATCATATCATAACACTTGAGAATTACATATGTTTTGGCTAAAATTTTCGCCCCTATTGGGAAAATTGCATATCTCTTTCTCTGTCTTTCTATTTGAATGCTAGTGCTTGTATCTTGTGGAAGAATTGGTGTGATATCTCTCTTGGATTCTTCTCTTTTCTTTATTATGGAAAATACTTGGTAAAAAAGGGTTTTGTCTTGCTATCTAGTGGAATTGGTAAGGAATTTTCTGCATATTACTAGTATTTCTTCGTGTTTCATGGTTGTTAATGTTAAAAACCCTTGGAGGAGTATGAAGGCATACACACTCCACTAAGTTCCAATATTTGTTTTGGAAAAGCCACTTAACAAGGTTGCTAGGAGGAGTAAAAGGGCTTACACCCTCCTAGATTTGCCTTGCTAGTTTGTTTTCCCTAGGGAGTAAAAAAGAATTACACTTTGAGGGAGGTAACACAACTAGCTCTTACATTAAGAGACTTTATCACCCAATTTATAAAGGCACTAGTATAGTTTGCATTGGAAAAATAAAATCATTGCATTGGTAAACGTGAATTTTTGAGATATTGCATTTGTTCAAGTTGGAATCAATTTTACATGCTATAAGCTTGCTTGAGCCACTAGGGCATCTAGCTTAGCCAAGTGATTTTTATTGTTGTTATAATTTAAAGCTACATCCATTAGGGCTGCAACAAACATTTTTTTAATCACCTTTGTCATTTTTCTACCGCTGAAAATTGCAAGTAAATAGTACTAATCATTCTTCTTGTCAAGGGCTTTCATTCAAGTGCTTTCCTTGTGAATTTCAGTGGCTAGAACTTCTTGTTGTAGAAAACATTTTCTGCAACCAAAAGGCTACCCTAATATATTGTTGATAACATGATTTTTCAGCCCTCTTTCACCATCAAAACTTGTGTCTAAGGATTGGGATATTACCTACATGTTTAGTACTTGATTTCCCAATAATTGTTTGGTGTTTTGCATGGTTAATTTTGCATCTATTAAAATTTTATATTGTTGGTATATATCTCTATTCTGCTGCAATTTTGGGACAGCAAGGTTTCTTGTTTGTTTCCCTTTGGTTTAAGGCTTGTGTATCCATCTTGTGTCTTGTTTTGGGCAGGTTTAACATTGTATTGCAAGTACACAATACTTTGGCAACCATCCTTCATCAACAAGACTCTCTTCCAAGCCTTTTCCTCACATCCAAGCTTGACCTATAGGTTTTTTCACCATCATATTCTCACTTTCCATCTCAATCCCCTTAGGGTCATCAGGATTCCCCCCTTGTGGTGATTTATCATCACTAAAGCAAGGGGAGTGTATATCTAAGGTGACAGTGGGTAGGTACTCACATAGTTGTCATACTCTTGTAGTTTGGGTTGGGCTTTTCCCAACCTACAATTTGTGCGATAACAGTCAACTCTTTACACCCTAAGGGGATGAGAAATAAGAGTCTTGAGCAACAACTGCAGCCTAGTGGCCCTTCCATAGCCAAAGAGGTTATCATTACGTCTATTTCATGCATTATATTTCATCCTAAATATACATGGCACTATTGATTTGTTTTTTGTTGAATCTAATCATGATGATTACCCTATTATTTGTTTTTGGTTTTCTGAAATGAATGAATTGACTGCATCCCTACTTGAGTATGAATATATAATCTTGTTGCAAGGGGATTTTTTGTCTTGATATGGGTGGAAAACTATGAACATTGTGCATCACCACTAAAGTTGACTATTTATAAATAAAATATCTTCTTGGAACAAAAAATAAAAAAAAAATGATTACTAATATGACCTTGACTTAGCTCCTCTTCAAAATGTCAATTAAAAAGGTAATTCCAAGATATTTGAACCTCAAACCTTTTTCTTATGAACTGAAGCACCTTACCCATTAACGTACCTCACAAGTTGTACATGTAACTCTCAAATGCCTATTTCAAGTTGTTCTTTAAAAATATACACATAAAAACAAGGATGCATGTTATCACAAGGCCTTTCATCTAGAAATTATGCCTTAGATTCTCTATTGCAATGAACTTTCCACATTATCATATGACATCCCAGAAAAAAGGACTTAAAAAGAGAAAACTTAGAGGTGGAATTTGGTGCCAATAACTCAGTGTTTTAAGCATTCATGTAATTTCACAACACTTATAATCAAAGTATCTTTTTTAATCTGAAAAGAACATGTAAAACTCTTTCACATGGAAACCTAAATTATAATGCCCCCTATGATGTCGTACAAATTGCAGCGGTAAATGCATCAAAAATCGTAAATGCATAAAAATATTTGACAACATTTTAAAAGTTAATCAAATTTGATTTTTTTTTAGCTAAGATACCACAAAAGATTTTACATGTTTTTACAAAATGATATTTTGTTATAGACAAAATAGAAGGGGGAAATTTATTTAATAAGAAAGGTTGGACTTATCACTTCTAAAATAGTTAATAAGAAATATTGGACTTATCACTTTGAAAATAGTAAAAAAACACAGACCTCAAATATATTTAAGCTTATTTTATAATATTTATATTGTAAAGAATTAAATGAAAATGATACAAACGAAGTTAAGAGAATGATGTCAATCTTGCTTATTTATATTTTTTCATCTTCAAAGTGTTCCATTAATAGATTCACCATGTATTTTTTCATCTTCAAAGTGTTCCATTAATAGATTCACCATGACGAGACAAAAGTGGAGAAATCATTGTGACACCACTATTTTGCTCATAAATTTCACCAAATACAACGTACCCAAAAGCAAAATTTTCCATGACTCAAATTGTGGAAACCACATAAATCTAAAGTGTTTTATGTCGATATCCTTCACACTTATGCCTACACCTCTATGAAACATTATGGAAGTGTCCATCATAAGTTAAAAACTATGTATTTAGAATTAAAATACAAAGAAAAAATTAACAATCTATGAAAGGTGTATATATTAATTCATATCTACTTTTATTCAATATTTCAGTGCCTTCAATTTGTATTCAAAGGTTTGAAAATATTATTTCACACAACACTAAGGTTCAAAATTGATGATAAATTTTAAATTTAAATAGAAAAATTGACATTTCTTTCAAGCGGATTTTTTAACCAATACAATTGGGCAACACTCAAACTTTCTTTAAACATTAGCATTTAACCATTTCAAAACTTTGTATAGAATGCAAGAAAATTATACAAATAAGAACCATGTTTCCAAATACTCACATCATTTTACAATCCATCACTTAGACTTCATCAACATTTTCAGGTAGTGACATGCTTCAATAAACTTATACCTAATTCATAAACACATATTCTTACTGTATCACAAACTCGCATGCTAACTCCAATCACTCTTATCAAAGCTTCATGGCTCATTATACTTGATTTACACGGGGAGATACCAAATGTTTAATTTAAAAAACTCACTTGAACATATCACAAATGGGATGAGGTATGGCACACAAGAGACAATGAATTATACTAACAATGATGTACTTATAAAGGAATCTCACCTCACATGTCACATGTTGGCATCTCTAACAAACTCACTAGCCATTTCTATATTTGGGCCCTGAAAACATTTTTCTAAAACACCTCTCAACTTTGTGCACAAGTACATCCTCTTTATGTTCCACTAAATCATTTTTCCATGCACCTTAAACTTGCACAATTTTATATTGAGACTATAAACATAAAGCTTATGAACAAACAATATATTTAGACAATAATTCAATTGTACATTAATCTTCCAACACTACTTAGCTTCTCATTCTTGCTAGAGAAACTTCTAGATTAGAACTGTGTGTGGAGTTTTGAAACGTCCATCATTTCGAGTGGACACTCCACCAAACATCAGGGACATAGAAAGCTAATAAGTTGTAAAAGAGTGTTGAGCTTTATAAATATAGAAAAGTGATAGTGATGGTTGTTAACAATTTGAAAGTATCTATTGGTTTTAGGTAAGCAATAACAGTAATATAAAGGATTAAATGAGGTAAAAATAATAAAATAATAGCTCAAGTATTAAATGGGGTTAGGTTGTAGTGGTGGTAGAATTTAAATAATCATACAAGATGATCATAGAAGATTAAAGTAAACATTATGAATAGTAAAATAATGAAAAAATAGAATAAGTAATTAAATGATTAAAGAGAGTTAAAAAATTTATAAGAAAAAGAGTTTAATGATATATGAGGTTAAAGGAGGAAGATTAGAATACATTAAATAAATTAGAGTAAAGTAACGGTGGTGAAAGAATGTGAAATGCGGAGGAATTAACAATTAAACTATTCAATTAGGAAAAATCAAATAGGAAAATGATATGAAAAGGAAGGGGATAATAATTATGGAGAGAAGTTTTTGTCAAAGTCAAGGTTATTAAAAAGAGAGATAAATTAGACAAAGTTAAAGTAATTAAAGAGAGAGATAAAAATGCAAATAGAGACGAGTTTAATAAAAAGATATAAAGTCGTTGGGTGTAATAGGTTAGGAGAGTGAAGGAAATAAAGGTGATAAGAATGAGAGGAGTGAAAGAATTAAAGATTAGGTTAAGGGTGTAATTAAAGGATACATGTGACAAAGTAAACAGAAGCGGTGGAAAACTAATTCGAAAGGAGGAAAGAGGAGGAGAAGGTAGGAACTGGGAAGAGAATGGTCAAGAAAGAAGGAGGGAGGGGGAAGGGGGTCTCAAAGTTGGAGGTCTAATGGTTAAGGTGATAAATAGTAGTTTTCCATGAATGGCTAAGCTTGTAGCCATCTTCGCGGTTAAAGTTGTTAGGGTGTTTTTCGATTTCAAGGGCTTCTTGAATGAGAAGGGAAGAGTAATGAGGGGTTGGGGCTAGGATTTTGGTTTGGTCAAAGAAAATGAGGTGTTTGGAATTGAAGGAGTGTTCAGTGATAGCTGATTTTGAGATTTGGTTATGGGCAATGTCATCTATATGCTATTTAAGCCTAGCTTTAAAGGTTCTTCTAGTTTGGCCTATGTAATATTTTCCACAGGGGCATGGAATCGGGTAGACTCTGGGGTTGTTCTGAACAGTTGTTTGAGGGATTTGTGAGGTTTGAACACAGTTTTAATATTATTCTTAGCCAGGAGTTTTGCGATGTGATCAATGGTTTCTTGGATATAGGGAAGAGAGAGGAGGGCATGATGAAATCTACCATGTACTTTGTCCACGTCATCCATTGATGTCACTCCAGCCTTCGGTGCTTCGAGGAAACTCCATGCCTTGCACCCTGAATCACCTAAAGTGGGGTTTAGCCAAAGAGTCGAATAATGATCGGACGACCCATAATCTTCCTTGGTTTGATCCAACGGAATACATTTGGCAGAAGAAAAGGGTGACACGTGGCCCAAACAACTAGTGACACGTGTCAAGCTCTAATTGACAGGTAAGGTCTGTGAAATTCAAGAATCAGGGTGACACATGGCACACCTACTACGGGTCCATGTCACCCTAGGTGACATCAGCATGCCACGTCACTCCGGCCTTCAACTGTCCGACGATATTCTCATTCACACACATGTCAAACCTCCCAGAGTAGGACTTTGTTGGAGTACTTTACGCTATCCTTTCGCTAAGCGCATTCTATAGATCGAGAAGGGTCCCGAAGGATCCTTAGATCCACGGTCCACGTTGCTTTGCGACTTCGACATTCGAGGGTTTGGTTGTGTAATTCTCGTTTTTTACTCCCGGAGTGGTCAGCGCCGAACTAACCACGGTCTAGATCAAATGGTCAAGAGAGGTCCTGAAGCTTCTTTGGATCGACAGTCCTCATCGCTTCGTGAATTCGGCATTTAGGGATTCCACCCATTTAACAATCCTTTTCTCCCAGAGTGGTCAACGTCGAACTGACCTCGAAGTAGATCCAACGATCAGGGAAGATCCTGAATGTCCTTGGATCTACAGTTCTCGTCACTTCGTGAGTTCAACGTTCGGGGGTTCCACCCGTTTAACACTCCTTTTCTCCCGGAGTGGTCAACGTCGAACTGACCTCGACATAGATCCAACGGTCAAGGGAGATCCCTAAGTATCCTCATATCTACGGCTCGTGTTACTTTGTGAATGAGAATTTGATCAGGGTTTAACATTGGGAAATATCCCACGATCACAGTTAAGGAAACCGCCAAATATCGATCAACCCCACTGGTAATTGTACCAGCAGGTTGCCTTCGGTTGGTTTTGCAATGTTCATTCACCCCAAAACTCCGGACTCTCGGAGTCCCGAATAACTTAGCTCCTTTTTTAGTGAAACGAAGGGTTCCATGGACCTGGTCCTATGGAACTTTGTCAAGCTCTAGAGGCTACACTCTTAAATCTTAGCCAAGATTTGGTTAAGGCCATGGGAATGGGCCCGTGGTCTCTTGAACAACTGGTTTGAAGGTAGCTCTTTCCATTCACAGAACTTAAGTTCTAACATAGGGAAAGGTATTTTCGAGGGTTCAACGGGACTAAATCATTCCAACAAAATCTACCTCGAGTCTTACATTACAAAATCAATCCTTGGGAAAATTCCCTTAAGGGTTTTCCAACCAGCACAGAAACCATAGTCTTATTCCTAATTTCATTTGAAGACCCAAGTCCAATAGTTCTCTTACTTCTAAGAAGAGGCAAACAGAAACCATTCAAATGCAAAAATTCAAAGAAGAACAATAAGCATTACTAATATTAATCATGCAATGCAAATTTTAGTCATAGACACAAACATCCAACCACTCATTTCAATTCTAGCACACAGGGTATTTGAAATACTTATCTATTACAATCGATCACCGACCAAATGACTGTGGGTGTTCGTCTTTCCACCCAACTGTAGGCTCAGAGGCATTCATTCTTAGCGCTCTGGCCACCCCTATGCCAAGCCATGATATCACTAGGGAACTTTTGCAATCTCTCGGATATCCTTTCTCTATCACATCCTCTGCAAGGTTTATCATATGCTCCCTCACCATCAAGCTCGCGACCTTTTGCTCAGGTCATGTTTTATACAAACTCTCAGAGTGTAATATACCAGATATAAAATGTATGCAGAATAGAAATAAAATACTACAAATCGCAGAATAACAACAATATAACCAGAACATTCACCACAATAGCACAGAAATGATATGAGAATAATAACAGAAATAGCACTTTTAAACTGAAAGCAATGTTCACGGGCCTCTTCGAGGGGGAAACCTCCAGTTGAGCAGAGCTCTATTACAATAATATCCAAGTTAGGATTCTCGTACCCTCAACTCTTATTTATACTAAAAAGAAGCATCTAGAGGAAGATCCTTCTAGAAGCGAAAGATTCTATTAGGTCTTCTTACATCCGACTTATTCTATTTTATTGAAATGCCTTATTAATATTGACCTTTATTACATCTGAATATATCGTTCTACCTATGTGCGGGTTAGGACCCTAACATGTCTGCCCCCTTAAAAACAGCCTTGTCCTCAAGGCTTGAGATGAGGAAATTGTTGCAGAATGATAGTTGTTTCCCAAGTGGCATCTGTTGGAGTTGTATCTTTCCACTGGACTAGCACTTCCTTGATGGTTCTTTGACATAGGCGATGCTCACGCTGGTCCAAAACTGCTTCTGGATGTAGCCAAATGGATCCTTCTTCAGCTAACTCTGGAAGGTTGGTTTGAATTTGGCACTTAGCTCCAATCACCTTCTTTAAGCATGAAACATGAAAAACAGAATGTAGCTTCGAATGGTTGGGCAAAGCTAACTGATAGGCTACTTGTCCCACACGCTTGAGAATGGTATAAGGACCATAAAATTTGGGCGCTAGCTTCTGACAATGGTCGGCCTTGAGGGAAGTTTGTTTGTAAGGTTGCAGTCGAAGAAAAACTTGATCCCTTTCTGCAAATTGACGTTCAGAGTGACCTTGATCTTCTTATTGCATCATGCGATTATGTGCCATGACCAAATTATCTTTGAGGGTACGGAGAATAGCCTCTTGAGCTGTAAGTGTTAGGTCAACTGCCTGGACCTTCGAGGCACCCGGTAAGTATGAGAGAACTGAAGGTGGCTTCTATCCATATACCGCTTCAAAAGGATTCATGTGTGTAGATGTATGGTATGAAGTGTTGTACCACCATTCAGCTAGGGGTAACCATTGAGCCCACTGATTTTGTTTTTCTGAGGCAAAACACCTCAAATATGTTTCCAAACACTTGTTGACAACTTATGTTTGGCCATCAGTCTGGGGATGATAAGTTGTGCTGAGATGCAATTCGGTGCCTTGTATCTTGAATAGTTCTTGCCAAAAATTGCTTGTGAAAGTTGGGTCGCGATCAGAAACAATAGAGTGCGGCATGTCATGAAGCTTGAAGGCCTAATCCATGAAAATTTGAGCCACCATGGATGTTGTAAACGGATGTTGAAGGGCGCAGAAATGAGCATACTTGGAAAGGCGATCAACAACCACCATGATGACTGATTTATTTCCCGATTTGGGTAAGCCAGTAATAAAATCCATAGAGATATCCTTCCAAATAGAAGGTGGAATCGGGAGCGGTTGTAGTGTGCCCGGAGATTTGACTGTTTCTCCCTTGTTGCGTTGACACACATCACATTCAGCAACAAAATTATGAATGTCCTGTTTCATACCATCCCAGAAAAAGGAACGTTTGACCCTGTCATAGGTTTTGGTGAACCCGGAGTGCCCTGTTGTGGGTGTAGGATGAAGCTCAGAAAGTATTGTGGATTTAAGCTTTGATTGTTTACTTAAATACAAATGGCCTTTGTATCGAAGTTCATCATGGAACCAAGAGTACCCTGGGGAAGCTGGAGCATTGCACTGCGATTGTTGGATCAGCTACCAACTTTGGGATCTTGTAGCCATTCCTGGCAAACGGCTTGGAGCCAATCTGGTACAATGAATGAAAGAGAAAAAAGGGATCCTTCATCTTCATATTTTCAGGAAAGTGCATCCGCAACCACAATGTCTTTGCCTTTCTTGTAAATGATCTCATAATCATATCCAAAGAGCTTAGTCACCCATTTTTGTTGTTCTGGGGAGGAAATGCGTTGTTCCAGAAAATACTTGAGGCTTTGATGGTCTGTCTTAATTTGGAAACATTTCCCCAATAGATAAGGGCGCCACAGATCAATGGCATGCAAAATAGCCAACATTTCCTTTTCATAGATGGATTTGCCCAGATTTCTTTCAGATAGTTGCTTGCTGGTAAAGGCCAAAGGTCGACCCTCTTACATAAGGACAGCACCAATTCCTTTCCCTAAGGCATCACATTCCAACACAAAGGTCTTTGTGAAATCAGGAAGGGCGAGGACTGGAGTGGTGCACATGGCCATCTTCAAGGTTTGAAAAGCTGGAGTAGCGGCTGGAGTCCAAGTGAAAGAGTTATTTTTTAGGAGAGCAGTGAGAGGTGTTGCAATCTTCCCATAATTCATAACAAACTTGCAATAATACCCTGTTAAGACCAGAAATCCACGCAAGCTCTTAAGAGTCTTTGGGTGAGGCTAGTCTTGCATAGATTCAATCTTTTTAGGATCCACCCCGATGCCATCCTTGCCAACGAGATGACCTAAGTATTCTACTTCTGATGCGCCAAAATCACATTTAGATTGTTTCAGGAAAAGTTGGTGCTGAGAAAGTAGATGGAGAACTCAATCCAATGAGCAAGATGGTCTGTCCATGTTTTTCTATAGATGAGGATATCATCAAAGAAAAATAAGACAAAATGGTAGAGAAAAGGATGGAAGACATGATTCATGAGGCTTTGGAAGGTGGAGGGGGCATTACACAAGCCAAAGGGCATGACCAAAAACTCATAGTGGCCCTCATGAGTTCTAAAGGCAGTCTTGGGAATGTCTGTCTCTTTCATACGTATCTGGTGGTAGCTCGAACGAAGATCCAATTTAGTGAAGAATTGGGCACCACTCAATTCATCCAGGAGGTCATCAATGACAGGAATGGGGAATTTGTCTTTGATGGTAATTTTGTTGAGGGCATGGAAGTCAGGACACATTCGCCAAGAGTCTTCTTTCTTCAGGACCATGACCACAGAAGAAGAGTAGGGGCCTGTACTAGGGTGGATAACGCATGCATTAAGGAGTTCCTAGACCATTTTCTCAATTTCATTTTTTTGGGGAAAAGGGTGACGATACAGACGGATATTGGGAGGAAGGCTTCCGGGTACAAGGGGAATGGAATGATCATGAACACCACGGGAAGGAGGGAGTCCTTGGGGGGTGGAAAATACCAATGGATGTTTAGAAAGGATGGCTTGGAGGTCTTGCGGGACCGAGGGTGTCTCTGTTGTTTGTATGGCATGGAGTTGGGTGATAACACCAGAATGACCTTTTTTGAGAAGCTTTTCCATGCGATGGGAACTAATGATCTCAGGTGAATCGGCGATGATGCCTTGGAACTTATATTGGTGTCCCTCCTGATCGAATTGAATGGTTAAGTATTTAAAATCCATGAGAATGGGACCCAAAGTCCTTAGCCAGTCTGCACCCAACACAATGTCACAACCTCCCATGTCGATAGCAAACATATGGGATTTCAGGTGGTAGTCACCAATTTGAAGATGCACATTTTCACAACGCCCTACACATTTCATGGAGCCACCATTGGCAATCATGATTTGGAAATTATTGACGGCATGGATGTAGCAATGAGTTTCTTGGGAAATGTGGCGATGAATAAAATTATGGATGCTGCCACTATCAACCAGAATGATGATATTCTGATGCTTGATGTAACCGATTAGCTTGAGGGTTTGGGGAGCAGAGAAGCCAGTGAGAGCATTGAGGGAAATGACCGGTTCTACTTCGGGAGGGTCTGAGGGAGGGTTTATGTTAGTGGATTCAGGGGACTCAGACACAAGGGTATTTTCTACATCCTCTTCCGAAATATCCTCAGAGATGGCCATAAAAATATTTTGTTCTTTACACTTGTGGCCCGGGAAATATTTGTCATCACAGTTATAACAAAGGCCTTTGAGTTGGCATTCATCCATTTCAGCCCTGGTCAATTTTTGGATCTTTAGAGGAGCAGAGGGAGTAGTGGGATTTACTGGTTTAGGGCGAGGGATAAAGGAGGGTTTTCAGTTTTGAGAAGATACAACCTATTGTGCTTCTTTATCTCTTTTAGTAGCCTCCACCCAAATCTGAGGCCGAGCCATGAGGACATGAGCTCAAATCTCATCCTTGAGGCCGCTGATAAAACGCTCTCGGAAAAAGACATCAGACATGCCCTCTGTTCTAAAAGTCAGGCGCTCAAAGGCAGCTATAAAGTCTTCCACTATTTCTAATTGCTTCAACTTTGTCAAACGGCCCAAATGGTTGGTGTTAGTGTCAAAGTGTTCATAAAGCTCTGCCACAAAGTGTGTCCAAGAAATATACCCTTGACGAGAAGTTTTTCTCCATTGCCACCATTGCCAATGTTCTTAATCTAGATGGAGAACACCATACCGGAGTTTGGCCAAGTCATCTGTAATGCCGTATAAAGAGAAATAATGTTCCATTTGGGTTACCCAACCAGTGGAGTTTGAGCCATCAAATTTGGTCACATCCACCTGCGGAAGGTGTAGGTCACGTTGAAAGTGATGGTTCTGAAAGTTATGGGAATGAGGGTAATCGTCACCATCAGTATGTGGAGGTGAGGAAGACGAAGGGTTATCTATAGGGATATGCAGTTTGGTGCAGAGTGCCGAAAAGATTGATTCAATCTGGGTGGTGAGGTCTTGTTTGATTTCCTCCCTTGAGGACTGCATGGTTGTATTGATGGAGGCAACATTGGCACTGAGTTGTTTCACTTCTTGTTGGGTCTCAATGAGACCAGATTGCAAGGTGTTGAAGCGAGCTTCCAAGTCTTGTCTACGGGTATGGGCCATGAGGATGAAGGAATTGAAAAGGGGCGGGCGGGGTCAAAAATTTTGCCGAAAAATGGTATGGATGAATGTGATAAGGGCGAAGAGATGAAACCAATGGAATAGGTCTCAAATAATGGTGAAAAAAATTCCAGACTTTATTTTTTTATTTTTTTTTACACCTGCGAAGTTAGACTTTGATCTGAAGAATATTGTAGAGAGGAAATGCCCAAATTATTAACCAGAAAGAAATGTGTATTTACTTGGCAACCCGAACACCGTTGCGCGGCAATAGAACTTGTATGTTTTAATTTGTTTATGTTTCTATCCCCAAGGGTTAGGTATTCAAGGGTTCTACAGACAAGGGTTTGTCATGTGCCATAGCTCTTTGATATACGTGCGAGGTCCAACAGTAGTACTCGACCCAATATCTCAGGGCACTAACTAAGGAGGATAGACCGTACCCTTAGCCGTACTACCCGACTACCCAAGTACTAAAGAGTATCTTCACGAATGTTTTTCTCGATGACACTATAGTAGTCAAGCGGCCGATCGGTTTATCTAAAGAGGGCGTTCATGTAATCTAGGCCGATCCGTACACAGGTGCTCTTTGAAACGCTACCACTCGAAGGGGTACCAACAGGGGTTACAAGGGTGGCCAACAGATGTGCGCTTAAGTACCACTTGTATTTCCTGCGTGTATGAATCTCTCAACCGCAGGTTTATGCACGTAACGACAGATCCCTATGGCTTAAAGACGTCGGAATACGTCTCTACCCTGGAAAAAAAAATTAACCCACACTTTTTGCCGAGGAAAGTGCTCTGATACCACTTGTAATATACTAGATATAAAATGTATGCAGAACAAAAATAAAATACTAGAAATGGCAGAATAACAACAATATAACCAGAACATTCACCACAATAGCACGGAAATGATATGAGAATAATAACAGAAATAGCACTTTGAATCTGAAAGCAATGTTCATGGGCCTCTTCGAGGGGGCACCCTCCAGTTGAGCAGAGCTCTTTTACAATAATATCCAAGTTAGGGTTCTCATACCCTCGACTCCTATTTATACTAAAAAGAAACATCTAGAGGAAGATCCTTCTAGAAGCGGAAGCTTCTATTAGGTCTTCTTACATCTGCCTTATTCTATTTTATTGTAATGCATTATTAATATTGACCTTTATTACATCCAAATATATTGTTCTACCTATGTGCGGGTTAGAACCCTAACATAGAGATCCTTTCTCTTGTTCTCTCCCTTTAACCACAAAAACTTAATCCTTTAGTTTTTCTTTTGAGCTGGAGAGCCTCACGCACTCTTCCTCTTTTTGAATGGTATCCTTCTTCTCTTGCACGCCCTCTCCTTTTTCCCCCCAAGGAGGTTCTTGACCTGTCATGTTCCTTCTGTCAAAAGGAACTCGGGTCAATCTGGGCCTGCAAGAAAACTGCACTCTGTGGTACTTTGGGCTGACAATTTTTTGTCTCCTCAGCCAGACTCTCCATGCTTCAATTCATGGGGGTGGTTGATTGTTCAACCACTAGTCCTTCTTTTATTAACTGATTTTTTTCCTTGGGATCAGGATGAGGCTTATTATTTCAACAAAAAGAATTTGGGTCATTTTGACATAATGAACCCTCTCTACAGTTTTTTCACTCTTTCCTCTAGTGATATCATGGCCAGTGCTTCAAGGCTTCACCCCCACAATCAGTTATTGGAAATCTAAACAATAATACATTTACATTGTTCACATGCCATAAAGTGGTAATCACAATTAATGATTAATTACAAGCTGGGGGAAACAAGGGTATTACCCATTTCAATAATAATATTGTTTGGTGTTTATGGAGATCATATTTTTCGTATCGTAACACTTCCTAGGATTTCTTTGGTTCTCATAATATGGTATCACATCAAGATGGTCAATGTTGAAGATTGAAGATCGGAGGGTTCAATTATTTGTTTGAAATAGTGGGTCGATTTAAACGAGAATCCTACCATAGACTTGTCAAGGAAACTAGCACGGGGAATAGAAGTATTGAAGAACGTGAAGCAATCGTCGTATGGTGTTGAATTTATTAGCCTAAGTGAAAGCCATGATTATGTAGTAACCATATAGCTACATGTCGGGTGAAATCCATGAGTGAAGCCACCACTTATCAAATAAAAGGAAAGTTGTTGTATCTAATAAGAAGTTGCAACACCACCCTTTCAAGTTTACGTTGTTGTATTGTTTGAACAACCACCATTCGAAGATGAAGTCGTCATCTAGCTACTACAATTGATGTTTGCAAAGACCAGTTGTGAGAGCCGCCAAGTTAGCTTGAGCCATTGATAGAGTGAAAGGTATATTTTTTTCTATCCAAACTGAGTGTCAAATCCATACAACCTATACACTATACAGTGCATATGATACGTACATAGATGCAATGGTAATTTTCAGTGAGTTTTTGTTTTTTAGTTTCAGAAGTTTTATTTCCAGTGGTAATTATTTTTTAGCAATGAAAAAATATCAAATCTGATCAATCATGGAGATGCCATTAGAGAAGTACTCGGGTTTCAATTTTCATACATGGAAAGTGAAGATCCAGATGTAATTAATGAATTAAAACCTTTAGGGAATTGTCAAAGGAACCAAGGGAGCACCTGCAAATCCGAACAAGTTGACAGAATGGGAGAGCGAAGATGATAAGGAAAAATCCATTATTGGCCTTACCCTCTCACATTCAAAGCTACACCAAGTAGATCTAGACAAAGCATCCAAGGAGATCTGGGAAAATCTCAACAATTCATTTGGGACACAAGCAGTGAATGCAAAATTTTCCCTAAAATTACAGTTATTCAGCTTTAAGATGCCAGTTGAAGCCACCATGTCAAGTCACGTCAACAATCTAAAATCTATCATTAGACAGCTTGCAAAAGTCAAGGTAGTAATTGATGAGGAGGATACCAAGGCTATTCTCCTGAACAATTTGCTTCCTAAATACAATAGTGCTATATCTACCCAGATTCAGTTACCTACACAAAGTCTGGACAAAATGACTACAACATTGCTAGTAAAAGAAAAGAGAACCATTGAAGGTGATAGCCAACCAGAACTTGCATTCTATGCAAAAAACCAATCGTAATAGATCAACAAAAGACAAAGAGGAAATAGAATGCCACTATTGCAAGAAGTTGGGTCATACGGATTAGAATTGTAGACAGCGAGCCAAAGACATTCTTAAGGGAAAGGTCAAATATAGACAATATATAGCGAGTGTAGCCATGATTGAAGGTCCATCGAATGCTGACAGGGTGAAGAATCTACTAAAGAAAATGGATTTTATGCATTTTAGGAATCCCGCGCTTTGAAGATAGGAAGGGATCAGTGAACAACTCAAAATGGATTATTGCACAGTTAGTTCAGAAGTTGTGGATCTAGAGAAAGATCCCTCATTAGTTGGAGAGACATGCATGTTGATTGAAGTGTACTAGTGAGGTTACACAACTTGCATGTGGATTGTTGTCCAAATTGACTTCGGGAGATTTGTGGTTCGGGAGTTCGAGGAGGTGGAATCTAAGAACTTGGGAATTCAACTCGGCAGCTACATCGTTACAAGGGTTATGAGGCAACTTCATGGAGCTCAAACTAGTCCAGGAATTGTGCTCAAAGAAGAAGTTTCTAAAAGGTGTTTCAGATGTTTAGTGTTCAGTTTATGTGTTCTACATTCGGTATAGGTATTTGATTTCAATTTGTTAATTTTTTAGCATTGTACGCCTTATTAGGGGGGGGGGGTTTAGAGATATAAAGCTTACCCATGTAATAAAGTCACTTTAGTGACTTTAGGTTAAAAGATTAGGGTTTTCGTTTTTTAGGGTTTTGATCTCTCAAGCTCTTTATAAGAGTGAGGAACCTCATTGTAATAGTGTTTTGTTCAATAATAATATTGTTCAGTGTTTATGGAGATCATGTTTTCGGTATCATAACCCTACCTAGGGTCTTTGGTTATTGTAATACTTCTCTCGCTTCAACAAAAATGAGAGAAAGGCCATAGTATATCTTCTACTCTTATGGCATAAACTCTCGAGGTTCACATCCATGGTAGAATTGTTGATGTTTTGGTAGTTGCGGGAGGTGTCAACCTCCATGGATAAACCTTTGGCTAGAATAGAATATTTTGAAAGCAAGAGAAAACCTAAACAGATGTGTGAAAACCCTGGAAGACAAGTCGACTCAGCAGAATAAGCAAT
>JZKD02S0441663.1:46664-58398 GCA_000966675.3 Picea glauca | reverse complement strand
TATATATATATATTCAGAAAAGGACAAGTCGGCCCCGTTTGAAGAGACACTTCTTCACCTGGCCAGATTAGTATAAATAGAAGGTACCACAGCTCATTTGTACACACACTCGGTCATCCAGAGGCAATGTGCAAGTGTTGAGGAGGAGTTGCAGCAGTTGCAAGTGTGCAGTAATTCCTTGTTTGATCTTTTGGTACTCTATCTTGTGTGCTACCTCTGGAGAAGGTGCACTACCCTAGTTTATTTGTTGGTTCTAGTGAGGCTTCCCATAATCATTCTTTCTTTCAAAGGTTAAGGTGCTCGGGGGTGGCTTTGTGCCTATGGTTGGGTAGCAATGGAGTAGCATTGCTCATGGTTAAACGAGCACAATATTCTAACAGATGATGGGCCCACCCCACCTTCGAAACAGTATAACCACTGGAAGGTATATCTACAATACTCTGTCAAGCTCGTTGTAGCACAATTGTAGTTGCAGCTAGGGTTTATGATCTTACAGCAGCAATAAACCCTAACCTGATTGTTCAGGCACTTTAACTGAAGTGTTTGGAATAATTATTGGATATCCTAGTGCGTCCTAACCTAGCGCATCTCCTGGTTCCCTCAACCATCAAATATGTCAAAGTTGAATTTTTGGGTCAAAGTCAATGTTTGATTGGTCAAAGTCAATGTTTGACCGATCAAAGTGAAGGTTTGACTGGTCAAAGTCAAAGACAGTCATGACTTCCTCCATAAAATCAGAGTGGCACAGCAGAAGCATGGTCTCTTGGTAGAGCATGGAAGACAAGGATTGACATCATCCTTGCAAAGAACAAAGGGAAAAATTATAGAACCACAAACTTAAGAGCAGGTATCAAAGGATGAAGAGTTTGATTTTTGGAGCTTCCAAGCACATGAGCATGGAGTAGGAGAAACAATAAAAAGCAACTACTGCAGATCTAAATCTCTGGAAAAAGAAGGGATCTTTGTCCAAGAAGCTATCGTAGAGTCGAAAAGATCCCAAATCTAATCCATTCAGAGGAACAACACACTCCAGGTTGGAAAGAATACTTGTCAAGCAACTCATGTGGAACAATAGCCAAACTCCAGGTTTGCATATCAGGTTTGATATTTTTATTGCTGCAATCCTTTAGATTTTATTAATGCCAGGAACAAATGAATACTTAGTAGCGTGTACTATTAATATAAATGTTTATTGTACTTAATTGCAATATGAACTAACATCTCCTCTAGGAGATATTTCTTGTTCTTGTTCTCAGGCAAGATACCTTGGTAATGCTATAATGAATTACCACAAAATTGATATGTTCTTATATAAAATGCTATTATATTGGAAACATTTTTTCTCTTGTTGTTCCTGTTTCGGGCAGGTTATCCTATGTATTCCAGGAAGATTACCACGGAAAGCAAGAATTGAAAGGACTCAGAGGGAGTCAAACTTCAAAGAGAGACAGTGATCAAGAAGAAGAAAGGTTTTGTGACACTTTGCAGGAAGCTTAGGGGCATGCAGCAGATGGAAGCATGGTTCAAGGATTCTCTCAGTTAGAGGGTGTTGATCACAAAATTCGAAAAGAAGGATCTTGTAGGCTTCATGCCAAGTTGTAGGCTTCGTGCCGAGTTGTAGGCCTTGTACCAAGTTGTAGGCTTCATGCCGAGTTGTAGGCTTCGTGTTGAGTTGTAGGCCTTGTGCCGAGTTGTAGGCTTCATGTCGAGTTGTAGGCCTTGTGCCGAGTTGTAGGCTTTATGTCGCGTTGTAGGCTACTCTAGTGAGATGGTCTGGTATGTCGAGTTGTTGCTACACCAGTGAGACAGTCTGGTGTGCTAGTGGTGAAGTCGAGAATCTGTATCGTTGTGATGGTGTTACTCGTAATATGATTTGGGTGATCATGAGATAGCATGTGTAGCTTTGGTGATGCTATCGGTCTACAAGACCACGTCGATCTTGCCCATCCCATGTGAGATGGATGGATAATGATGATACTCACGACATGGGTGTATCCATGGGTGAGCACGTCATGCGGGTGTAGCCCATGACGATGATGGTGACACACACTACGACATGTAGCTCTAGTGTTCTCTAACGAGTTGTAGCCCCTAGACGAGATTGACAGGTCCACATAGGTGTAGCCATGTGTGACGTAATGATGCTACCAGTAGCATGGTCTGCGTAACCATGACGAGAGGATCATAGCATACTGAGCAAGGCTATGAAGACCAGAAGGGAACATCATGGTTAAATACCTCCCTAGCTAAGAGGGAGTGTTGATGTTTTGGTAGTTGCGGGAGGTATTGACCTCAATGGATAAACCTTTGACTAGAATAGAATATTATGGAAGCAAGAGAAAACCTAAACAGATGAGTGAAAACCCTGGAAGACAAGTCGACTCAGTAGAATAAGTAATATATATAGATAGATAGATAGATAGATATTCAAAAAAGGACAAGTCGACCTCGTTTGAAGAGACACTTGTTCAACTAGCTAGATTAGTATAAATAGAAGGCACCACAGCTCATTTGTCCACACACTCGGTCATCCAGAGGCAATGCACAAGTGTTGAGGAGGAGTTGTAGCAGCTGCAGGTGTGCAATAATTCCTTGTTCGATCTTTTAGTACTCTATCTTGTGTGCTACCTCTGGAGAAGTTGCGCTACCCTAGTTTATATGTTGGTTCTAGTGAGGCTTCCGGGAATCATTCTTTCTGTCAAAGGTTAAGGTGCTCGGGGGCGTCTTTGTGCTTGTGGTTAGGTAGCAATGGTGTAGCATCACTTATGGTTAAACGAGCACAATATTCTACCAAGAACAAGTGTACAAATTCCTCATTAATGGACTAATCTCTCAATCTATTTGCTTTTTCAAGTCTCTTGAGTTGAAGAGGAGATCATCTTATTATTAATATTCATACATGGGTCAAGGTCCAATCTAGAGAACAAGTCTATCACCCAAAACATAGTTCTTCGTTGTTTAGGTTAACTGAAATATTTTCCACAATAGCTCCCTCCACATCAAGGGGTTATAACTATTGACATGTTGCAATTTGTTGAGAATGTTGTAGCACTAATTCTCAACCCCTGCCTTGCTAAGACTTCCTACTAAGTATGAATATTACATCATATACAAAATTGTAATCAACAAATCAATGATAAATCAAAATACCATCATCACATACCTCAATGATTCTCGTGCTCTCAAGATATTGTTCAATATCTTTGAATCCCCTTGCGGTTATGTGCACAAAAGTTTGGTTGAGGTAATTAAACGCCTTGTCTTTCTATAGGATCCACCTCCTCGAGTACAAGAGTCGTCAACTAATTAGATAAACAACTTTGATTGTCTTCAAGATCACATATATTGCACCTTAATTGTAATTGTTATCATTGACCACAACATGTGTTTGCCCTCTCAAATTCTACACCTAATAATGAGAATGTTAAATGTTGAGTTCTTAAAGTTGTGAGTGTGCATAACATAGATAATAAGAGAGCAAAATAGCAATAATTATAACGCATACAATGCCATTATGTTATTCAACCCAATAATCTTTATAAATCGCAAGGCATCAAATAATGTGTGACTAACAAACTAAACATGATTCTCTAGTGATCGAAGATCAACAAGAAAGACAATCCTAATGCACAAGATGTATACAAGTATAATAAGTACCTCGTAAGATAAAATCAATAGTGATATATTTTCTCAAGTGAAATAAGTACAAATAAGGGTTAGGTCTATTTATAAATAGGTATTAGGGTCACTTATGGTGTGACTCTATCTCAGGGTGTTGTACCCCTAGGAGATGCCCAATGACACTAATGTGATCTACAATGGACCACTAACGGTGTATAATACATGACATTTAAGAGTCATAAATCAAGCTTAGTGATCATATCTCGAACAATATGTGTTTATACATGTTTTTACAAGCAATATATCAAGTTGATTTGGATTGGATTTGCTCAATATTTGCTTTCATGAAAAATTGAGTTGGATAATTGTTTATAAAAACTTTATCATGGTGGATACCCTTTCTCCTTTATAATATGTGTTTATACATGTTTTTACAAGCAATATATCAAGTTGATATGGATTGGATTTGCTCAATATTTGCTTTCATGAAAAATTGAGTTGGATAATTGTTTATAAAAACTTCATCATGGTGGATACCCTTTCTCCTTGGATGAAACAATGGCCTTTTGGAAAAGACATAGTGGATACCTTCAATCATTGGATAAGACAACAACCACGTTGCATAAGATCAATTGATCACTTTGACAACATTCATTGGTCTTGTCATTGGGCTTGCTTAATTTCATACTCGTCCCAAAATTGTTTTATTTGTATGGGGTGGTCATTGGTTCAAGGATAGAAAGGTACAAATTTAAGAGGTGTCAAAGGAATGTGTTTGTGCAAACCTCCTTAGCCACATTGAGAGTATGGACACCTAATAAGCACAAAGTACGTTATGTCTAAGCCCCGAGCCTAAAAATAAAATTAAAAAATCTCAGTTTCAGTTAATGCATAAGTGACAAACATGCAACCAAATAAACTATTGCATGTTCGAAGAATGCAAATACTTCACCATTTTATAAGTTGTATAAAGGAGCCATATGTTAATTAATGAAGGCCTGACCACGAAGTTTTCATTAGTAAATCTTTGATTAACTAGGTAAGTTTTTGCCTAATTGTCGTGCACATACAACCTCAATGTGTATAAGAAAATCAATGGGTTATCATCACTAACACAGGCATCTATGTGTTTTTTATTCACCTCCAATCTATTTATCACGTGTGTATATAACCTTACTTCATGGAAGGAATGGTGGTTAAGACCCTTTGCAAAGAATGGGTGTCTGGATAATGGATAATAGCATTATCCAAAATATGATCTTCTATGCAGCGTAGTAGTTATTAAATTCAATGATGCTATGATTAAACCTCGACTCCTGAAATTAGCGAGAGTGTGGTGTCTTTTCCTTTCGTAGTGTAAGCCCTCCCGCTCTCCACCTATTATTCCAAAATTCAACTCCCTTCTCATCTTCGTTTCCTTAAGGTTAATTAAGTTAATTTATAATATTTTGGTCAAGAATGAAACTATATGTGCATAACATCTTAACAAGGTTAAACCTCAAGGGTTAGCTCAAATGGTTTAGAGTCAGAAGTGAACCAGATGTGAGCTCTCTCCAATTGTGGAGGTCACAGGTTTGACTCTCTTGATCCCCTCAGGATTAAGCTCTGTATTCAAGGGTTACCCCATTTACCATCCATGGATCATGGGGAAGTACTCGGGTTTTCCACAGGGATTTCTTTGGTAAAAGAGTAAGAATAACTCAATATAACAATTTCAATGTCAAAGTATGGGATGACTTGTTTTGAAAAGTGGTTATTCAATCCAGTTAAATCCTCTCAAGATACGGCGTTAACAGAACTTTCAAAGATCAAACCAGTGTTTTTGAAATGACTGCATCGAATCGCTACAATTTTAAATTATAATGGTTTTAGCTTGAATGAATCGACAGTCCACAACAAATATTAGAGTATAACTAATTGGAACCTTTAGCTTTCATTTTTGTATGTCAAAAGAGAGGGCATTCATAATCTTGCCCCTATAAGGAAAAAATTAATTTATGGCCCCCATTTTTCCCATCTTGAAAAAATCCCCTAGATAAGGACGATAAATTTTAAATCTATCTGTGCTCCCCAATGTCACCTTGTTATATTATGCCACAATTAACAAGACTACAAAATATCATATTGCTGTCTACAAGCAATAATATGCATATTTGGCTACATAGGATACAGAAACAACTTCGTTGTTTCACAATTACAAATTTAACCTTCAGGCCAAAATATCCAGATCAGTTACGGATTTACTTCAAATGAAGGCCATCTTCCTTTGGACAAATTTTGAGACCCAGGACAATATCCAATTAACTGAGTTACTAAAATTCTTCAAGAGATGAATACTGTGCAATCTAAACCTTTTCATGTAATCAGAGTTGTCCGTAAGTGAGATTCTCTGGAAACAGGAAAATCAGCTATGCAATCTTGGTCCCAATATCAAGATACTTCAATAATGTTATCGAGAGGCTAGATAAAAAGTAGATCATTCTGCTGCTTGCTGGAAATTAAAGGGAAGTAGACTCAACTCTTAAAGTGCAGTTATATGGACACAAGTTAGAATCGCATAAAGCCTGACACAAGTTGAATACACATCACCATTTCAGAGTAAGAGTATTCACGATATATGTTGACACATCACAATTCCATCCCAGATGCCTCCCCGTGACAGTTCAAAATATGCAGGCATCCAATATGAGTACAAAAATCTAAATGTGCCAGTGTTTGACAATCCTGACTTTATTTGTAATTGAGCTCTCATCTGAAAAGTGCCATCATCACAAAATAAAACATATTGAAAAAACAAAACTAAGACCAAATAGCAACTCTATGATCCAATAGGCAAAAATTAGCCTTTTGTCACATTTGAGATGTAGGATATAATCAAGGACGGAATCTCAAGTGAATCACCCAAGAAGAAATGGGGAACTGCTGCCGCATTTGATGATATGAAGTCCACTCATAAGATCTGATCAAATAGAAGAATCAACCCAGGAAACACCAAAATCAGTTTAAAGGCGAGCAGGCACCGTTCCATACATCAGCCACCAAAATTCCTTGAAGCTGATTCACATCCAGGGATAAGCCCCGACATTCCAATATCTCAAGAGGATGGGAATCTCAAAAATAATGAGCAAATGAGGCAGGGAAAAGTGGAGAACTGCTACCGCATCTGATGGTTTGGAATATATTTGTAAGTTGTAACATCCAGAAGGATCAAAAAATCAACCCAAAAAACTTTCACAGAAGCCTAAAGGCAAGCTAGCACTGCTTCATACGTTAGCCACCAAAACTCCTTGAAGCTAATTGACATCCAGGGCAGAAGTGGAGCTACTCCAAAATTCAGAGAAGAAGGGATTCTGAAAAGTTTGGATAAATAAGGTCCAGAATTAGTATTTCCAGTAATTCCAGTATCTTCATCATTAGTCTATCCTTCAAATTTTTCAATGGTCATTGAGAAAAAACGCACCTTCCTCCACTGAAAACTTTGTAAGCACATGTAACACCGGAGGACAATGACAGCCCCTTGAAAGTTTTACCGAGATGTGGAGAAATAACTTCACCTGTAATAGTTGTCTGTATATTAGTGAATACAAAAAGTTGTCTGTCTGTATAAGAAGCATGTTTTGTCAATTGATTTAAAATGATTACCACAAATCTTCATACATGATCACTTTAATCAGGCAGAAAGCTATAGCTTTTCCTCTTGATGCAAAGGCAAGAGGACCATACCTAAACTTGCAATATTGGCGCCTAGGACAGAAATGACGTTCTCTGAATCATGAGAGAGAGAATCAAATGGTTGGCATCCAATTGGTGACTCTGCATTGATCAGATGAGCAGATGAGTCCTTCACAGTTCCACCAGAAGCTAGCCATGTCCCTGAATCAATAACATCTACTTTTTTTGGTCCACTGAATCTAGTACCTGATGAACTCTTTGTCCATATTTGTTTAAACCAAATCCCAGAAGGAAATCTCTTTGGATGGAACAGCCAGATGGCTATTTCAGCATATGGAAAAGCATGAAGGATCGATATCAAAAACTGGAAACCAATGCATACTAAACTGACTACAGTATTTAGAATTGTGAAGAAAATATAGAATACTGATGTTGTGGGAAGCAACAGCAAAAGTGGTGTAAAAACAAGCGATCCAACAACATGCTGCTCCACACTATAATCATAACTGTCAATTCTTGCTCGTAAAGGATTTCGTTTCTGGCCCCTGTTCAATAAGAAATATACCATCAGCCTGGACGTTACTTTTGCAAAATTGACAAAATTTGCAACATGCAAATACTTTACAATTTATACAGGAAACGAAAGAGCAAAGGTGTGACCTGAAAAGGCGCAATAACGCAGCCAACGCTTGAATTTGATGTGAATATACAAGTGCCAACAACCAATGTAGAGTTGATATATGTAATGTTGCAAGTAAAAGAATATCTACAAATAACGCAGCTTGTATTGTGAATCCAAGAAAAAATCCAGAGACAGCTAGCACTTTAATGCCATGCTTGAAAAGTGGCTTAACAAAGAACCATAAAGTAGACCAGACTTGAATGATATTCAGCGAAATAATCCCCAGTTTTTCAGCAAGTTTAGTGTTCAGCTTGAATCCTGCTGGAACACCCATAAGCCAAACACAACCAGAACGTAAAATATCATCTGTTATGTCATGGACTAAGCATAGAACCCAATGACATATAGCTTCACAATGAATGATCAATATCAGCCCTCCAATACTTCCTAAGAAAATGTCAAGGGCAATAGCTGACCAAATAGAATGCCTTAACAATGCAGTTCTATGAGCAACAGCTACGGTCGGTTGAAAGCTACACAAAAAATAAACTTAATTTAGAAAAAGCTTCAATATACAAAATCACAACACGATGGAACAATGACAATACATTGACAAAAGATCCAAACATTGAAAACCAATATAGAGGGATCTGTGAGAGTCAAGATAACAATTATTACCGGAAACCACTTCCTACAAGAATGACGGGCCAATATATCAATTGACGACTGCGGACACGTAAATTTATCCATGTATTTCTGAATAATTTCAGAAAGATTTTATTCAGAAACAAAAATGCTCTATTATGCAGAATCCAGGCAGTGAGCTGCAGACTGATATAGAATAATGTGGCAACAAATGCCACACTGGCAGCTGTCATAATCCATATGTAACTTATCATACTGCAAAACCAAACTGCATTTCAATTACAAATTCCATAAATGATAATTTGACTAGAGAACGAAACATAAAACACTTGTCAAACACATCAAAAGAGCTCAAGACATTATGCTACTCTAGGTATCCCAGAAATACACATACAGCAGAAAGTGCCTTACATGGAAATTAAAGAAAGCCGCTTACAAGATGTACCTAGAGGTTTCAATGATTCTTGGACTATACTTTGTACAGCAGATGCACTATTCATTGCTGACATAACCAAATCCTGAAAACACCCCTAGTCATATCAGCATTCTGTCTGACACCACCCAATAGATTAAGGACCATCTCATTTGTCATACTCTTCCAATCATATATTATGGGTACATGGTTTACTAAGCCATCAAAAAAAGGTTAAAAATCAAATGGCCAAAAAGGGTTATGGAGCCATGGACATGGAAACTTACAAGGTTAGAAGGTTCCCGTTGTTGCTCAAGATCAACCATCCATTGAGGGATTGAAGGAGAGCTTTCACTATCCCGTAAACAAACTTTAGGAGGTTCACACAAGAATCTCCAGGACTTGAAAGAAAAATGATGGCTACCATATCTTGGTTGCTCATATATTACTGTCTGCCAATAGAGAACTGGGTTAAAACTTAATATTCATTTTGACAAATTACATTTCAGTAACAACAAATTTTGCTTGACAAATGACAGAGATGGGTATGTTGGTTATATTAACTTTGAAGCACAAAAAAGTGATAGCTTAAATACAAAAAAATGCATATTGAAAAAAATTGCATACGTGAATATCCGGGACACAAATCAGTCCCTCCCGATATAAGTAAAATAATTCTGGAATCCATCTAAGTTTTTTCCTTGGCAAGCTCACAGACTGACAGATTAAATCAATCCAAACTGTCCCACATTGCTGATACTGCTCATGCAACCAGCTTCTGTTATGCAGATCCTTCTCATCACATTCATTGTGATTCTTATGAGGATCAATGTCAGTCTTTAACTCATTTTCCCTGTTGTTAGGTACTATAATGTGATTTCTATTGGTGTTGCTTTGTGATTTCTCATAGCCTTGTTCCAGAATACAGCACCCAACAACAAGTAGATTTGCTCGCTCTTGCAAGCTAAATGACATTTGAGTTCGTGTGGACTCAACAATGGCCTGAAAGAAGAAGATGTGTTCTACAATTAGTGCTGCAGAAAGAGCTATTTACATATATGTAAAGGAATACATGTAGCATTATCTGAAAGAATTTCTAAATAATTGCACCATGTAGCATTATCTTTTCTAACCAGTTCAACATTTCTATAGTTAGAGACAGGGTAATCATCCTGCAACTCATAATAAAGACACCATGCTAGACTAGCATCCACCCCAAACCATTACAAGCCTTGGGTCTGTTGTTGCGATCACAACAGAGAGAGGAAGGATTGAATGGATCCACCAACAAACCCTACAACCTGCAATAAAAGAGAGAGAGAGAAGTGCTGAATAAACCCTTGAACAAGTGTGCTATAGCTGTAGTAGAGGTGTGCTATACAGAGAGATGCCAAACACGAGTACACGAGTGTAACACCAAGCTTGAAAAGAGAACACAAGATGTGGATGCCCATAGGCTAAAGAGAATCAAATCACTAAATGAATGAATATGATGGTACAAATGACTCACGAGGTTTGTATTTATACACAACTAATGAGGTGGGTGTGAAAATTCCCAAGCCCTAGGTAACTAAAGTCCTTATGATCTCGATCAAACAAGTAGATTGTTGAATTTAATTATTGCATAAATAAATTTCAAACCATAGCATTAATCACACAATAGCTGTAAATCAAATAGCAGAAGCATAAAAATTAATCACACATACACAAGTAATTACTCCTTCAAATCTAACTTTTCATTCCTTCGAAAAACTTACAAGGAAACATCCACAAGCTGCCCAAAAAACAGCACTGCATGGATACCAAAAACACCTCAAACTGAACGGAACAACCTGCTGGGAGAGTACGACCTGTCCAGATGCTAGTATGGCTCTGTCCATACAACTGTATGGATCCGTACGGTGCTGGCTGTATGACTATACGGAACTGTTCCATACATTGTACAGGACTGCATGCTGCCGGAAATGTCTCTTTCCTGGCTGCCTACTCTCTCTCCCTCTCTATCACTCAACCTGCTCAACTGATCAAGTGTTCAAGTGTGTCTTTGAACTCTCTATCTTGACATGTCTTTATAGTTTTAGCTGAGACCAAAACCCTAATCTATTTCTAAGATTACTCCTAGTCTAAGTCTATGTCACATGGTTCGGGTTCGGGTTCGGGTTCGACAACGATTAGGTTCGATTCGTGTTCGAATTTTCCAACAAGGTTCGAATGAGGTTCGGCTTTAGGTTCGAATATATATATATATATATATATATATATCAGAAATTAACATCAATACACATGTGATTGATAATTAAACTATAGTCTACATCAACAAATTGGAAAAAGAAGTAGATTGTAGAACGTATTCAACTTCAAAATTTAAAAGGATCTAGATATCCATAATGTCCATTGTCAAATACTTATAAGTTATAAGTTATAAATTATAATCTTTAAAACAAATTCACAAATTCTAAAACATGATAAAAATTAAAACAAATTCACAAATTCTAAAACATAATAAAAATTTGAACATACAGTACAAGTACAAGTTACGATTACAAGTCTACAAATTACAAAACGAAGTAGAACATATTCTTTATATTTCAAAATTTAAAAGCAAGTCCATAATGTCCAAAATAGTTATAATCCCTCAAATAGTTATGTCCAAAATAGTTATAACCCCATAAGGACTCTTGCATGCATGCCAAGGAAATAGCTCAAATGGAAAATGAGTTCAACAATGAGGGCATAAATGATTTAAATAACTTTGTGGGAGA
>JZKD02S0441663.1:29253-46614 GCA_000966675.3 Picea glauca | reverse complement strand
ATGAGTGCCCAACTACCACAGATTTGTGCCATACCATGACAAACTAAGCTTCTTTCTGTCTGAAGATATCATAGTTGCAATGTTTAACATACAGCATTGATTTTATTTTTAATTTTTTTTTTTTTCTTCAGCTAATCTCATTGATTTTGAGTTTGTCCCAGGTGGATATTACAATTGAGCACTTGTTCATTAAAATTTCTCTATTGCTTTCAGTAACAGGTGTACAAAAAATACATTTTTTTTTTTAGATTTAGCAGACTTAGAAAAATACCATTTAGAATTCGGCTTGAGGTTCGACTTGAGGTTCGAATTCGACTTGAGGTTCGACTTGAGGTTCGAATTCGACTTTAGGTTCGAATTCGCCTTGGGGTTCGCCTTAGGGTTCGAATTTAAGGTTCGCCGAACCTGTTCGAATTTGATTTTTTTGATGGGGTTCGCCGAATTTCGAACCTCAAGCTTGAGGTTCGGCGAACCCTGTGACATAGGTCTAAGTCATGCATGCATGAAATACACTTTTTAGACTCAACTACTAAAAATAATACTTTCACTTTTTAACTAAAGTGTATTCCAAAATAGAATTTACTTTTCAAACAACGGAATCACTTTTTGAAAATAGAATTACTTTTCGAAAATATCTCAAACTACTTCTTGCACATTCACATGGAACATGTGTGGAAGTTCTTGTCCGAACTATAATTCTCAACACTTCCTCTTAGTGAGGAAGGAATTCTACACCAATCCAAGTTTGTCTCTAAATTCCTCAAACTTCCTTTTTTCCAAGGGCTTGGTTAGAATATCAACTACTTGTTGATTCGTGGGAATATACTAGAGCTTTGTTGCTCCCTTCTGGACCCTGTCTCATATGAAGTGATATGTGATCTCTATATGCTTGGACCTATCATGAAACACTAGATTCTCAGAGAGTTTGATACAACTTTGATTATCACAATAAATGACTGTGGGATCCAATTCATGATCAAACAATCCTGCAAGTAACTTGCGAAGCCAAATGGCCTCACAACTAGTAGTATTGGTTGCCATGTATTCTACCTCTGTTGGGCTAAGTGCCACGGAAATCTGCTTCATGTTGAACCAGGATATCATCGTTGATCCCAAGCTAAAGAGACACCCTGAGGTGCTCTTCCTGTCTGTTGCACTGCCTACCCAATCCGAGTCTGTAGACCCCTGCAACTTCACTTCACCATCTCCGAGATATCTCAGACCATACTCTATTGTGCACCTCAAATACCTGAGCAAATGTTTTATTGCTACCCAATGCTCTTGCCTTGGCTCCACCATGAATTGTGTTCAATGCAAAACATATATCTAGCCTAGTGTTGACCAAATACATCAAAAAACCTATCAATTGCATGTACAACGTGGGATCCACCAACTCTAAATATGAAGTTGTCACCTTCTTTAGATTAGTGATCATGAGTGTGGCCATAGGTTTGCATTCCTCCATCCGAAACCTCTTCAGGATCTGAACTGCATACTTAACAAGCCCAAGGAAAATCCCCCCTAGTCTCACTCTCTACCAAACCCCCAATCCCAAGAAGTAATGCATCATGTTGATGTCCATCTTAAACTCAGTTGCCATGTCTGCTTTGCACTCTACAATGAGCTTCTTTGCACCTGTCAGAAACAAGTCATCTACATACAACATCAAAATGAGTAGATCAGTCTAAACAAATATATAATATAAGTTAGGATCTATTTTGCTTTTGGTGAAGCCCACACTGTGCAAATATCCATCGATCCCAGAATACCATGCTCTCAACGTCTGTTTGAGTCCATACAAAGCTTTCTTAATCCTTCCCACTTACCTCAAATCCCTGAGGTTGCTCTATGTACACTTCTTCCTCAATGATCCCACTAAGGAACGTTGTCTTCACATCCATCTGATGTATCCTCCATCCCATAAATGAAACCAAGGACATAATTGATTTAATGGAAGTGTACTTGGCAACTGGAGCAAATGCCTCCTCTTAGTCCACTCCCTTCTCTCTGGGACAACACTCTCGCCACAAAGCTCGCTTTGAATTTCTCAATACTGCCATCTGCAACATGCTTGATCTTGTAGATCCATCTGGAACTCACAATTGACTTCCCCTTCGATCTTGGCACTATGTCCCAAACATTATTCTTCATGATGGAGGTGTACTCCTCCACCATGGCATCCCACCATACCTGTTGGTCTACTACCTCCTGAAAACTGGAAGGCTCGAAATCTAGAATGTTGTTCATCAATGTCATATAATCTGGAAACTTCTTCGGAGGTCTACTCTCTCTGAATGTGCTCCTAGGAGTCTCAACATGCTCTTGAGCATCCCTCAATGTCTGACGGAACCATCAAGGTCTCCTGACAGAAGTGGAAGGGGGCTCATGTCTTCCTTTGTTCACCTAAAATTTGTTGTACTTCCCTGGAAATCACTAGTAACCCCCGCTAAACCTTCGAATCTTCCTGCTCCTCATCCTTTGCCACTAGAGTAGGCTCACGAGAATTCATGGATGCAAAGTCTTCCTCAAACTTTACATCCCTATTGACTATTATCTTCCTCTACTCTGGAATATAGACCTTGCCAGCCTTTGAAGTCTCATTGTAACCCACAAACAAACCCTTCCTGTTGGAGGGATCCAACTTGGTCCTCTTCTCTACCAGTACATGGTTATAAACTAGACAACCAAGGATGTGAAAATGAGTCACCTTTGGCTTCACACCAGTGAATGCCTCCTCTGGTGTCTTGTCCTCCAAGATCTTATGAGCACACTGGTTTTGGATGTAGATTATTTTGTTACATGCCTTCGCCAAATAAATATGGGCAAGTCCTAGTCGTGTATCTTGGCTTTAGCAGCCCATATGATGGATCGATTCTTCTACTCTGTAACCCCATTATGTTGTGGGTTGTACGGAACTGTCAACTCCCTCTTGATTCTCGCCTCTTTGCAGAAACCCTCGAACTCCTTGGAGGTATACTCTCCCCCATTATCTAATCTCAAGACTTTGATCTTCTTCCTTGCCTAGTTTTCAATAAGAGCTTTGAACTCCTGAAACCTGCTAAAGACCTCATCCTTGGTATTTAATAAGTAAATTCAAGTCTTGCTAGAGAAATCATCAATAAAAGAAACATAATACATAATTCATGTTATTGACGCTACTAACATTAGTCCACAAACATCCAAATGTACTAGGTCTAAAATCTCCTTAACTTATGCTCACTGCTTGGGAAAGCAGCCTTGACATGCTTGCTAAGTGTGCACCCTCTGCATACATTGTGCTGCTCAATATTGAACTCTGGAAGACCTATGACTATCTCCATCAAAATAGGCAATGCCCTATGATGCAGGTGCCCCATCCTCTTGTGCAAAAACTCGCACAAGTTGTCACTGTTATGCACCAAGGCTCGAACAAGTTCACCCTGAAACCTGTACAAATTACCTTCTCTAACCCCTATTACTTGAGTTGTATCTGGGCTAGAATCCTTCAACCTAATGAGGACTTGCTAGTTCTTAAACTCAACTGCAAAGCCCTTATCCTCCATGACCGAAACTGAAAGCAAATTCTTCCAAAGACCTAGTACAAACAAGACATCATCAAAATCTAAAGAATTACCCTACTCGAGTTGGAAGGAAATAGTACCAACTCCTACAACTGGGTACTTGGCATCATCACCAAGCTCAACCTGTACTTCTGATTCCTGCTTCTTCAGAGTAGAAAATAATTGTCGGGCTTGTTATCACAAGATCTATACTTTGCAAAGCCCTCCACAAGATCCCAATCTTGTGTAACAATTGGAGGAATCTACCACTATCACATAAGTAGAGACTTCCCTAGTATTAGTGATGGAAGGAGATCCACCACAAGGGAGGCCTCCCTGGTGACCTCAAGGGATCAAATAGCAAGATTAGCCGAGCCTACAGCCCCCTATCTTGGTCACCTAATGGTTGGGTCTAGGTCTAGGAAAGAAGATGAAGATAAAGAGGTAATTGTTTCACATGTACGAGACAATAAACAATTTGCAGCATAATATAGACAATCACCAAGTTATATAGTTGAATAATGACCTCTTAGACACTAGATGATCAATAAATGCATTGGTTGTTGCAAATTACAGCAGTAAACAATTGTACAACAGCAATTAATATTTTGCAAGAGCAGCAAGAAATGTAGCAAATTAGCATGAAAATTAAGCCTTCAACATGTACAATATTATCCAATTGCTAGATGAAATTTCTGAGTAGCTTAAGCCACTTTTCCAAGTGTGTATGCAACAAATTAAAGTAAAATTCAGTGGCTGTAACAAACTTTTGTAACAGCAGCAATAAATAAAATTTGTTTGCTAAGATTAGGGTTAGAAAGGTTAGTAGGATAGTTGAGAGAGAGAGAGAGAGATATAATATTAAATTTAAATGCTACTTTCACCACAAGAACAAATATAGACTAGTGTTGTTGTCCTCTAGGACTTATGGAGTCAAACATGCATAACCTTGAAGATTGAACTAGATGAATGAGAAGGATGAGGTCTATGTTAGAAAAATAGGTGTGCGCGTTTCACCATAGACAATATAGCAATATTGTCACCCAACCGTAGGCACAAAGGCAACCCCTGAACACCTTAACCTTGACAGAAAGAATAATTCTGGAAGCAATCCAATAGCCAACCAAGGTAGCGCACCTTTCTCCAAGCCTAGCGCACCGAGCAAGAATAACCAAGGAGCAAGCAAAAAGTCCAAACCATAACCAAGAGAAAGTCCAACCAAAAGCCAAAATACCAGTTGCAACAGCTGCAGCTGCACTCCCTCTCCAAACTTGCGCACCACTAATCTTATGCAGTTGTGAGAATAAGAGTGACAAATAAGTTCTAGCGCCCTCTATTTATACTACTCTATCTCACTTGACTGGGCCTAATCATCTTTCTGGAGGCTAATAACTCAATATTAAATATTCTCTTGAGTCGACTTGTCTCCTAGGGTTATTATCCAACGTTTTAGGGTTTCTCTTGCTTCCTGGAATATTCTAGTCTTGTCAAAGGTTACACGTGGAGGTTAATACCTCCTGCAGCTACCATAATATCAACACTCCCTCCTAGCTAGGGAGGTATTAAAGGCAATGGTCTTGAGCACAAACAGACCATTCAACCGGTAGCATCATCATAGCCACACATGTTGTCTCATGATCAAATCATGAGCACCATCATCACTATCCAACTAGATAGTCTCCATGCCAATCAGAGCAATGTCATCCAATAGAACACAACTATGTCTATTCATAGTAGTATATAACTACTATCCAGTGGTACACAACCAATCTCGGTAGCACACTGCTACTAACCAGTGACATACAATCACTACCAATGGATCACATCCACCACAGTAGCATACAACTACTGTCCAGAGACATACAGTCTCTACAACAATTATATCATCTGATATCAACCTGCATAACAATATCATGATACAAACTGAGTCATCTAGGCCATTCGTCCACTCACATCTGTGAGATCTGGAAGAGCATCTGCCCTCAGAAAGTAAAACATCGGCCATCGGCTATCTGGAGTATTCTTCCCAAGTATAGAAGAATAATTGTCCCTGATTTGTGAGCCTGGACCATTCACCTAACTGGGTCATTCCTCCGACACTAATCATAGTGCAACCTGGAGAGAATGAGTCTGCCCTAGGGAATCTTTGTCCCTGATTGTTGAACCTAGACAATTCACCTAATTGGGCCATTCCTTAGACAATGATCACAATGCAACCTGGAGAAAATGAGTCTTCCCTAGGGAATGATTGTCCAGACCATTTCCTATGGAAATGACTATCCTGCACCAACCTCTAAAATGGACCATTCTTTGAAACTGCTCACAATTGTGAACTTCGAAAGAATGACTGGCCGGTGAGGCAGACCATTCTACTTGACCACTACTCAGAGTGACTGCCAAGAAGAATGATTGTCCTAAACCATTCCCCCACACTGGCCACAAGGGGAATCGATGTCTATGTACATCAGCAATCTATCGAACCATTTTCATTACAAAAATGACTATCCGATCTGGACCATTTTCTGAACTGGAAAATGATTGTTCGTCAAATATCTTGAACCACTTTCCATACTAGAAAGGAACTGCCCAACCTGGACCATTTTCCGAACTAGAAAATGACTGTCCATAAATCAATAACATATAAGTGCTCTCTCCCAACCTAGGAGTAATCACTTCCTTTTTCAATAAGAAAGTCGTCTCCACGAACCCCAGCTTGTCCCTTAAGTACGCAAACTTTTCATCTTGGACAGAGGCTTTACCAAAATATCTGTTATATGCTCATTTGTGGAGATATACTAGAGAACCACTTCTCCCCTCTGGACTCTATCATGGAGAAAATAATACTCGATCTCACTATGCTTCGACATGTCATGGAACATAGAGTTCTCTGAAAGCTTCACACAGCTCTGATCATCACAATATATCACAGTCGAATTCAGCACCTGATTAGACAGTCCAGAAACCAACTTACAGAGCCACACTGTTTCCGTACAAGCATCACAAGCTGCAATATACTTTGCTTCTGCAATGCTAAGTGCATCAGACTTTTGTTTCCTGCTAGCCCATGACATCGTGGCAAAGCTCAAACTGAAACATATCCAAGTAGCACTTCTTCTGTCGTCTGCACTCCCTACTCAATCTAAATCGATAAATTCGTGCAGCTGTATATCATAACTCAAACGTCCCACGAAAACATTTCAAGGCATGCTTTGCAATTTTTCAATTCTCATGGCTAAGTTCCACCTGGAACTATTTTCACAGTAAAGTAAATATCCGGCTAAGTATTCTCCAAATACATTAACGAGCCATTCAATTGTCGATACAGGGACGGGTCTACTGGATTAGAGTCTTAATTTCTTCAGATCTGTCATCATGGGAGTTTGCCATGGATTTGCAATCTATCATCCCGAACTACTGAGGAACCATTCTTATACACTTTCTCTATCATAGGAAGTTTTCGCCACGCTTCCGTTGTACATGAGATTCTCTGCATCAAGTTACTTGAATCCATACAAGGTCTTCTTCCATCTGCATACATGGGTCTCTTTCTGGTATACCTCAAAACCTTGAGATTGCTCTACATAAGCTTCTTCCTCAATTGCTCTATTGGAAAGAAAGGTCTTTTACATCCAATTGATGTAAACTTCAATCCATGGATACTGCAAGAGATATAATAGCTCAGATAGAGGTATATCTGGTTTACTGGAACAAGTTGTCGTAATAGTCTTCTCCCTCCTTCTGGAAGAACCTCTAGTTTCGAATCTCGCAATGCTTCCATTCATAAGTGTTTTTCAAAATTTCTTACATACATTGTTCTTCATCACAGCTTCCATTCCTTCTGCTTGACTGCTTCTAGTGGGTTCAAACCATGTTGGTAGTCTTATGATTCTCGGTATAATAACAAGTTGTTCTGGCTTTTCTTTCTTTTTTGGAATCCTCATGTTCTTCCTCATGTTCCTCTTTAACTTTTGGGTCCATGGAGTCTTCTATAGATTCCATGCCCTTCCTTCCTAAAGATTCCAACTTCTTCCTTTCATCATAAGAACATAGATGTAGATGGACAACCAAGGATACTTAAGGCTTCTTTTCGAAGAAGACTTCTTCTAGAGTCAAATTGAACACGTGTTGCTTATCATGGCTGCTACTTTCAATGGAGAACATGGACAAATACTTTATAATCTTCACGGATTCGTCAATGGATCATATCATTTAGGATTAGCTCCCTCCTAATCCTGGCTTCATGCGTGAATGCATGCTCTTCTTTTCGAATTCTGCAATCAGCGCCCTCCATCTAAGAGAGTCCATGTTTCTGTCTGCATCCTTATTGCTTTCTGCAAAGTGTCACAAGTCTTATTCTAGTTTTCCTCTTGATTACTGACTTCTTTCTGGTCTGACTCCTTCTGGGTCTCTTCAAGTTTGATTCTGATTTCGGCCTATCTGGTAGTTGTTATTTATATAATAGATTCCTCAAGAATTTGTCACCAAAGATTGTCAATGTACTTCATCTTTTTCATGTACATTACTTGACTTGTAGTCATCGTAATAGCAATCCTTATCTTGTTATTCTTCCATAGGTATTGTTTCACTGACCATCTTATCTTCTAAGAAATAGATACACATGATATGTACAGGAACTATGTAAACATGGTATGTACAAGAACTATGTTATAGAAGAATATTGTTACCTTGACTAGAAGAAGAAGTTTGCTTCATCCTGCTTAACTTTCTTTGAGGGTTCCTTTTCTTCGACAATCGTTGCTTCCTGTGTTTCCTTCCTTTTCTTTAACTCAGGACAGTGGTTCCTGTAGTGATCATATTTTAGACAGTTGAAGCATTGTATTTTTGACATATCCTTTTCTTGATTTGGTTTCTTCCTTGAACCAAACTTCTTCTTATTCCTAAATTTCTTGAACTTTGTTGTGTATGCTTGATCATCATCTTTCTTTTGGGATTTCTCTTTTGCACTAATCATTGATTCTTCTTGTGCACAGCAAGTCCAAAGTTCTTCAAATGTGGGATACTTCATTCTTGTGTTCATGCTTGCGGCAAATGCATCCCATGTCTTGGGAAGACCATTGAGTACGATATTTACTAGTTCCTTTTCTGAAATGATTTCCTCAATAGCTTGTAGATGATCTCTTCGTTGAGAGATTTTTACAAAGTATGATGTTATGTTTTCATCATCATTCATTTTCATGTCACGGAGCTCTTCTTCAAACTCATCACTTGTCTAAAATTTTTGACTGAGAAGAGGTTAGTTAGGGCATCGTACATCTTCTTAGATGAGTCAAGATGAGAGATGTAGGGTATCAAGTGGTCTTTTACAAAGTCCACTATGATACTCATAGTGTTGATACCATTGTCCTTGAACTTCTCCATAACTGCAACGTTCTAAGGTTCCTTCTCTTTTCCTGCTTCAAATTGTGGTTCCATGAACTTGCCTTTCACGATATCCAACACTTTATTCTTGGCAAGGATGAGATCAATCCTTGTCTTCCATGCTCTGAAGTTAGAAGCCCCTTCTAACTTGTTTTCTGACTTCATAGAGTAAGTCATGACTTCTTTGACTTGGTCAACCTTTGACTTTGACAAAAAAATTCAAACTAGATGCCTTGGCTTGTTGAGAGTACCAGGAGGTGCGCTAGGCTAGGGCGCACTAGGCTATCCAGGAATTAGGTCAAGCTCTTCACTTAAGGTGCCCCAACAAGAGGGTTAGGGTTTCATTGTTGCAGCAGAACTTTGATTGCAACTACAACTGCAACTGCAACTGCAACTGAGCAAATCCTCCCAATCAATCTTCCAGCGGTTAGACTATTCGAAGATAGTGTGGGCCCATAACCTGTTAGAAAAATAGGTGTGCTTGTTTCACCATAGACAATATAGCAATATTGTCACCCAACCGTAGGCACAAAGGCCACCCTCGAGCACCTTAACCTTGACAGACAAAATAATTCTGGAAGCAATACGATAGCCAACCAAGGTAGCGCACCTTTCTCCAAGGCTAGCGCACCAAGCAAGAATAACCAAAGACCAAGCAGAAAGTCCAAACCATAACCAAGAGAAAGTCCAACAAAAAGCCAAAATACCAGTTGCAGCAACTGCAACTGCACTCCCTCTCCAAACTTGCACACCACTAGTCTTATGCAGTTGTGAGAGTAAGGGTGACAAATGAGCTCTAGTGCCCTCTATTTATACTGCTCTATCTCACTTGACTAGGCCAACTTCTCTTTTTGGAGGCTAATAACTCAATATTAAATATTCTCTTGAGCCGACTTGTCTCCTTGGATTATTATCCAACATTTTAGGGTCTCTCTTGCTTCCCGAAATATTCTAGTCTTGTGAAAGGTTACACGTGGAGGTTAATACCTCCCGCAACTACCATAATATCAACAGTCTAAACCCTAAGGTGCAAACACTCTTGGGCCTTAGGTGTCATTTTCCTTCTTATTCCACTAGGTCAAGGATCAAAGACTAAGATTAAAACCCTAAGGCACAAACACTTTTGGGCCTTAGATTCTTAACCCTAGCAAAGAATGCTTACACAAAACTTGGACAATAAAACTTTGTCAAGGAGAGAAGCATTTATGTCTCCTTCCTAGGGTTTCAACAAGGCATAGTAACATGCAACAAGATAGCAATTAACACTTTAAACATTAGCAAAAGACATGAAATTGTAGAAATTCTTACTTCTCCAAGTTGCTAGGCCATCCAAAACCCTAGTTGCAGAAATAAATCATCCAAGAAAGCAAGCACATTCACAAAAGATCCTTCTCCAAGATAGCGCATGAGTTCAAGAGACCAAGAGAGAAAAATAGCAAACTTTTTAGAGTTGCCCTCCCACAAAAAAGAGAGGTATTGATGATGAAAATGAATGAAGTGCTAGCCTTATTGATAAGGAAAACCCTAGCACTCCAAAAGTCACAATAATGAAAATTCATGTCTCTTGAGTGGGGTCGACCCCTCAGATTTGTTAAAATAATTAAAAAGTACCTAGGCAAGTGTTTCTCATCACCTCGGCGCCTAGGGGTGGGAAAATGTCTAATGTGGACCCTAGTCATTTAATTCATGTGATATGAATTAAAAGTGACTTTATGACTTAAGTGAAGGGGTGAGTGAATAGACATTACATCTTAGCCACTCATCTAATTCAATCTTGATCATTGGATTAAGAAACCCTTCAACTTCACTCATTGAGTCGGATAGGGTAAGGAGGCGCCCCCCATTGCATTATTTCTTCATGATTTTTGGAGAGTAGGAGGGAGAGAGAAGTCGAGCAAGAGAAGAGAGGAAATCTACTGAGCATTCGCATGCATTCCAAGGCAAAGGTACAACACAGAAATCGAGGCAGAGGGTACAGCCAGCAAAGGCCCATCCAGTACGGATTTTGGAGAGGTCTTACAACAGAGAAAAGTACAGTCTATACAACAAAGGAGGTGCACGCATTTCGAGGCAAGTTGGCATAGAAATCAAGGCACATTTAATGCTGGAAATTTCATACATCAAACCCATAATTTGTGGCACGAGTTTCTAGACAATCCATATAGCATTAAATGTTGTGACAGTCATACTGTGGTACGGATTTCTTGCACAGAAATCGAGGAGCAAAATTTGGGACTGTTCAGGAGGAGATTTGGCTCATCTTTTGAGATAAGTTTGTGTAAATTTTTGATGTGAATATTTTTGTTGTAACAGAAGAATTTCTCTAAGCTCTGAAAATAATAAAAAGTCCCTCTCTCACTAGTTTTCCCCTTGTGGGTTTTTCCAGGATCAATGTTAGACCAAAAATCTTTGTCTTTAATTTTTGGGTTAGTGTGTTGTTGATAGAATTATTTATTTTTGCATTTAATGTTGTTCAGAATCCTCGTGTTTCATTTCTAAGAATTATTTATATGCTGAGAAATTGTTGTTGTTATAAAACTGGGTTTTGGGGCATTAAACTATGATTAGTCTCAGTGAGACTTGACACTGGGTGGGGTTTGAAAATTTTACAAGATTTGCCTTTACAAATGCTAAAAATGCAAAAAACATACAAAAATGGCCACACGTGTGGTGACGTCATGATCTCAAGGGGCTAGAAGGACCTCTCCAAGGCCATGTGTCATCATTTGAGGTGTTAAGGTGGTGGAAGCATGCTACATTCAATCTCAAAATCATCATTGGAGTCCAAGTGGCAGCAAACCCCATCATCATCCATCAAACCCTAGCATGACGTCATCCTCTAAATGCCCAACATCCAAGTTGCAAAGGGTGGCGTCCGAATAGGATAAGGTTTTACATCATCCCTGGGTGTCCTCCAAAATCATCTCCCTATGCAACGTCCTCCATCCAATGCAAGATAGCCTCTGAGGTGTAGAGCCCAAGGTGTGGGCTTTATGCCCATCTCTGTGCCATCATGACCAAATCTGTCAAAATCAAGCCCATATATCCATCGTCCAAGGTTCTGAAGATGTGAGAGCCCATGTATGAATGTGTCAAGTCACTGGGTGACTCACTGCTCTACATCACACGTGCCAAATCCTGCAATAAAGGCACAATGTCTTGGCTGAAATCCTGGGGCGTTCTTTAAAGAACCATGTCAAGGGTATCCAAATCAAAACAGAATATGAAATCAAGTAAACCAATGTGTATAAGATATGGTAGTCCTTAATCATGCAAAGTAAGCTATTACTTAAGATATAAGCCACATGAATAATTCACTTCAATATCCCCTTCAAGTATCACACCAGCTCGGGAATTTATGTAAGTCGACAAGTTTGAATATGGGAGGACCTTCATCAAACCCTATTAGGTGTGCCAACCAGAACAGTGAAAGAAAAGACCCGAGTAGAGGGATATGTCCGAAGGGAAACAATGAAAGAAAAGAACCCTCCAAAAGAGTGAGTGTGATAGTGGCACGTGTTAGGCTTACTTCATGGCTTATGGTGTCATTTAACCCATTTCTATGAGCACCTTTGTGGAGGGTGCACTTGCTCTTGAGTTACCACTTTCTAAGCGCTATTTTTTCCAAACCCATTTATCAACCTTTTTATTTGTCCTCTTATCATATTTGCAAGTCCCCTTTTATAAGGTTTAAGGTTATAGCATCATTGCTTAGGACTGGGGTGAGCGCGGAAAGGTAGAGCTCAAGTTTGGACTAGCTTTTGAGAGTCCTTTGCTAATATTCCTTTCTTTCTTTATTATCATTATTTTATTCTTTTAGCAGCAGCGGCAATCAACCTCTAGACCTTCAACCCTTCTTCTCATGAGAGAATGGACCATGACCCATTATCCAAGTTTAGTACACTACGACAAGCTCCGGGATGGAAAGTGTTAAGTATGGTGAGGAACAGAATGTTACCCTTGTGAGGGCCCCCCAGTGGTACCCCTTTTTCATGGGCGGTGACTACACAGGACTAGGGCACAGATGCTAGCCACCAAGGTAAAATAAGGCAACAAACATAACTTCTTGGGCCAGTGATCCATTATCCAACTTCAACCAATGATCCTCATCCACATGTCTAATAAATTAAGCAGAACACTTTGAATGAAAGAAGGACTAACATACCTCATGGTGACACTGGCTTACCATCTCCCATAACACTGAGTTGACTAGATGTGGTGAGCTTGGTTGATCGGTAGTAGAAAGAAGACAATCTCAGGGGGATTGTTGGGCTGCTATTTGTGGACATGTTGATCATCATCATGATCGGGATCCTCTATTTATCCCTAGGCATGGGGGGTAACAGGGTTGATATCATATGTCAAGATGCCCCATTGTCCACATACCACACATTCCTGGGAATCGTGCTAATAGAAAGGCAAGATACCAACGAGAAACATTGATGTATTAGCATCGGACAAGTACTTCCACAGAGGCTCGGTGTCGAGCATGTGTAAGTCATCCTTGTAACCTCTCAGAAAACCTTAGGAAGTTCACTTTATGTGTTAATTATTAAAGTGAATGATCTTTTAATTAATTATGTTCAATGCCTAAGTTAGTGGCATTAGTAACTGTGAGTTGATTAAGTCCTAACCATCAAATCAAAAGTGAACGAGAGATTAGATCTCAGTTGTTGTCATTTTGGAGAAGATCTAGGGTTTTGGACTTAGGGTTAACTCAATGTAATAAAAGGCAGCCTAGGTGAGAGGATGAGACACATTGTGTGAGGAGGTGAGAGAGTCACATACACAATGTGAGACTCACCGAGAGTGTGAGGATGTGAGACACACAAGAGAGTGAGGAGATCTCATTTGAGTGGGTGAAGAGAGTTCATCCAAGTGTGAGTGAGCAAGGCTGAGGAAAGGTGCAAAGAGGCAGCGAGGGAGATAGCAGCCAGGTGGGCTAGGCTATCGTTGCTTTGTAATTCCTCTGAAGGGCCATTATCCCAGGAAGGGAGCGGTTGGCATGTGCAGCTGGGTCGGTTCTCTGCAGTTGTCGATGGCTTCTACGTTGTCACTAGGTGGGCTAGGCTATCGCTACTACGATAACCTTGAGCAAGCCTAGCAGGGTATCCGAGCAGCCCACAGAAGCCCGGGCAGACCCAGGCAAAGGGCAAGTGCCCCGGACAACGGGCAAAAGCCCCGAGCAACGGGCAGGCAGCCTAGGCAGCAAGCTGAGATAGTCGGACAACGAGTAGAAAGGCTCTGGGCAACCCAAAAAAGGACCTAGGAAGCAACGGGAGGCTATGGGCAGCCTCAGGCATGGTTCAACTCCATTCTTTAGCGATGATGGTGACACCTTGCATGATTCACCTGCACTAGTTACTCTTCCTTCACATAGGTCAAGGCCTATACCTAAGTGGGCTATCTCCACTCTTGTTGATGCAACAAAGTTTCTTGTTGATCCATTCGCATGCTATCATGGGGAATCTCCTCTACCTCAAGCCCTTCTTACTTAGATTGCTCACTATTTTTAAGACAACTATGATGTAGCTAACTTTTTCACTGGCTCATTTGAGCACTATCAAGAGGAATCTTCTCCACCATGAGCCATTACTCAGTCTTATAAGTAAAAATCAGCTTTAAAAGGTAACACTGGCATATTTACGGAGCAAGGTGGCATAATATGATCATTCCCTAGCATGCAAAGAAAAATATGATATCAGAGCTGAAGCAAATCTCATTTCGGACAAAACCCATGTGTCGAAATTCTTCAATCCGAAAAGTTTACGTGGATTCGGCAAAATCAAGATAAAGGGACAATTAAAAAGCATATTAAAGGTTATATTCTAAGAGATAAAAGGGAAATTACATTATATTATAGAAAGGGTTGCCCCTTACCCAAAGTTTATAATAATGTGAACGGGTCGTTCTTTGTACTTAGCGCACATGGATAAAAAAAGGAGTTTCCACCAATTAAAGGAGTTGCCTTTCCTTTTTCCTAGTCACTTGCACATCCAACAAGGAAAATCGACCCCAGTTAAGTGGATCACCCCCCCTCACATAGTCGTTGGGTGATTCATCCAAGTAAAGGAAGCCGCCAAGCATAAAATCAAAGTCGTCCGGTCAATTAAGTGGATCGCCCCCCCCTATTTATTTAATCGATTCTCGTTACCATTAAATCGTCCCCTCCTCAACTAGCCGTGGAGACTCTTAAATTAAATTGGTCCTCTCCAAGTCACTGTAAGCATCTTCAAGCAGTCGTTGAAGCCCAAAGTGAACGTTGGGTCAAATGGTACATTGGAGTTAGACCTTCAAGCCAAGCAAATCGGTCCTCAAAGTTGTACATTGAGCCTCTTGGTCAAATCGAACCCCTTTGTGGAAAAAACTTAAATGTAAAAATTGTTTCTTGTATATTGGCTTAATCTTCGAGTTGTGGATGACAAGTCAAATAATTATTATTTTGGGAGGGTGGTTAAACTAGTCGTTACAAAGCAATGTTATATAAGGCTAAACCCTCCTCCCAAATCATTGTGGTTGAACTGTGAGATCATTATGCCATTCAATAAAAACTTTTATTTTCCAGTGCAATTTGTGGGTTGATTCTTCTAAGTTTTTTCTTCTTAGCTTGTTGTAATCGTGCTTCATAGAATAGACACAGGTGTTTTCGTATTATTGCAAGACGATTGGGGTTGATCCATCGAGGGGCTACATAGTCACATGGAAGGAGAGGTCAAGACGCTAGTCTCCATCTCGTCCTTTGTTGGTATTGGGTGCTAGTCAAACCCTAATGTTGGACAGATCCTTGTCAGGGATCACTTCAGCAAGGGTAAGATCTTACTCGATGCCATAGTCAACCCAATGTTTGGAGACCATCTCCATTGAAGGAGTTTTCCTGGCAGAATTCAGAATCTTGTATTACTATTCTAGACTAGACTGGGTGCGATAGTCGCTAGACTCCAATCCCATTTCCTAGTCGAAATTGCATAGCTCACAAAGAGAGGGTTGTGATCCCAATCCAACGCTCTGGAAGGTAAGAGCAAGGCCAAGGTAAACCTCACTACAACCATCCATTTATTTAAAAAATCAATTAATCTCCTTTCCTTTTCCGCTGTATAAAAAAAAAATCCAAAAATATTTTATCTAGCTGGTGCTTGAAATTTTTATCTCCCTAGCTAGTAAATCCTTGGGGTTTTAATACTAGATTTTTTTTTTCATCCAAGGATATTTTATCCTCTGGTTTTCTGCACTTAAAATACATATTTCACGAGGGTATTGTAAGGTGTTTTTGCAGATATAAGTTTGTTACAGCAGATCTATCATCAGATCCGGCAAGAAACCTCACTAAAGGGTTTGAACAAGCAAGTATATCTCATTGGTAACCCTTCATTGTTATTCCAGATTTGATTTATAAGCTTATCATTGGTTTTCTGGAGTAAAAATAGACAATTTCCAGCCATTACACACCATAATTTATTGCTGGAATAAATTTTTGGGTTTTGACCCTAGGAGGATTTGAACCCCGTTTGATGCAAATAGCTTCCAGATTGTTGAAGACTCCATTTTATTTGCAGATCTGAAGTTTTGGGCCACTAATATTGTTATTAACTCACTGCCCAAGCTTCCCCACCCACAGATCTATCGATCTTATGCATTTCCACACTCCTGGGTGGCCCCAAAAGGAGCATTTTGCTTGTTGTTTTTTGCATTTTTGGCGCATTTTGTAGATCTGAAAGTACAGAACAACAAAGTATTTGTCTACCTACAGCCACTTATCCAACAGTAAATTATCGAATTCATCTTGTACTTGGTAACGGTATTCATCACTCACTCTCTTGTTGTTATTAGAGCTAGATAATTAGAGGTTTTGAGTGATTTTAATTTGATGGACTGCATTTTTCTGCAGTTTGTTTTTATCATTTCAGATCAGTGAATCAACAATTAACTCCTACCTTCACCTTAGATATTCATACTAGGCACAGGTCTACTTATCTTGGGTGAAGATTTGTTTTGTGTGTTCAGATTAGGGAAGCCTCCCATAGTTTTTAGTAGGAGTTGGCTTAAAGAGTGGGGATATTTGCTGAGGTGACGGTGGGCACTTGTCCTGTGTGGTACCACATGTAGCGCCTCGAGAGGACCTTGGCGAGACCGCTAAATCGGGCGGTAACAAGTCTCATATAGCTCAAGAAGCCTGTCTATTAGCAAGATAGTTGCTTGATGGTTGTTTAGTTTAATATGGAAACATTGGCATATGCAAAGGTCATCTGGACTTCAGATTGTCTGATGTAAAAGAGTTAATGAGATCTTCTGTATTTAATTGGTGAGAATCTTTGGAAGTAAACCCATTAGAGACCTGTTGTCGCCCTAATGCACACTTGCAAACGTGAGCTAAGTCCGGCTCACTTAGTGTGCCCTCGGAGACACAATGTCTAAGTTCTTGTCCACACTGTCACCTTGACAAGAA
>JZKD02S0441663.1:6303-21519 GCA_000966675.3 Picea glauca | reverse complement strand
CAAAAATATAAGTGCTGGTGTTTAAAAACACCCAGTAGAACCCTGTTGTCTTCGACATAGATAATCTTGATTATATGTGAGTTGACCTCCGTGCTAAACGAGCGGTCAACAAGACCTAAAGCTGACAAGATTTAGTCGAACTGAAAATTGTAGATAGAATGTTGTGATAATCTTCATTTTTAAATCTGGGCTATGAAGTTTGGATGTCACAAAAAGTAGCAGAATCAGAGAAGCATGAGAATATCAAAAAGGCCTTTGATGATTGAAACAATGTGAGAGCTACAATTAAAAGATTTGGTGCATCTATTGATGAAAGGGACATGTCTATGCATTCCACAATCAGCTGAGGGACTTAATGGGCAAACCTATTCTAGTTCCAATCTTTTCATCAAGGGCAAGCATATTATATTGATGATGCAAAGGAGGTTTTTCCAGTGTTACATGGAGACATGCTCCCCAATGTTAGAGGTGCGCTCCCCACACTCCCGAAACAAACATTTCACAGCATCCCCCAAAAAGTGAAACTTGGCCAAACATTTTGCACAAAATGAGGTCCATTTCACACTTGTGGGAGGTGCTTGGGCGCCCCCCAAAAAAAAAAAATCTAGGATGCATGGGTGATCCTCCTGAAATTTGACTTGAAATTTTTAAAAACATCAAAGAAAAAGAAAGCCCTAAAGACTAAAATGATAACCTGAGTTGCTTTCAATTATCGAATTTTTCATTTACCTAACTTTTCATATGTTTAAAAACAAAATTATGATTTAGAGACAGGGTCTCCTATGCCGAGGACCTCGACATCCCCTGTGATGCTCCCCAAAATTTGGGAGATGTCTCCACACATCCCCTAAAGCATTTCCCCACTCCCGCATCCCTACATCCCAGAAACTGGGTGAAACATTTAAATAAAATTATGATTTTGGCAACAGGATCTCTGTCAGGGGCCTCGACATCCCCCATGAGTCTCCCTAAAATTTGGGAGATGTCTCCACACGTCCCCTGAATGCATTTCCCCACTCCGGTATCCCCATGTTCCAAAAACTTGGTGGAACATAACTTTAAAAAATATTATGATTTTAGAGAGGGTCTCCTATGTTGGGGACCATGATATCCCCCATGACACTCCCTAAAATTTGGGAGATGTCTCCACATGTCCCCCAAATGCATTTCCCTGTTCCCACATCCCCACATCCTAGAAACTTGTTAGAACGTTGGGTTTTGCAGCTTCATGATGTTGGTAAGCTGTATGGACTTCTCTAAAGGCTTCCATCTGATATGGTAGGCAAGATTTACTATGGCTGGGGTGGAATGAGGTGTGTACCTTGTTTAGAGTGCAATGGAAGCTGTAAACTTGCCAATAAACAAAATATCATTATGAGGTGTGTACCTTGTTTAAAGTGCAGTGGAAGCTGTAAACTTGTCAATAAACAAAATAAGGTGTCCCCGCTGCAATGAGACTGGATTGATACAATGTCCCATATGCTGCTAAAGCAAGACAATGGTAAGATGTAAAATCTCTGATTGGTAAATTCATTAATTGGCTTGGTTCAAGTTATACGGGATGTTCCATGGCATTTGAGCGGGTTGATTCTTTGTGTGGCAAGCCTTTGCTTTACGAATTAAGTTGCACACCAGAATTATGCTCTAAATTTCTATTAGTGGCTTGATGTTTTGTTATTTTTATTTTGTTATTATATTTAGAGTCGCAACTCTGGAATTTGACAACAATTTCTGTATTGAGAAATTCTTAAGTTCAGATCTCAGATAATTAAAGCAGTTGTCTTATTGATTCTTTTCTAGAGCAATCTGTGACTGTTCAAAGCATTGTAGCAAGATTAGGCTATATTGGCCTTTTGTGTACAGTAATTCACATGAAATTTGAAATACAGTGAATATTCGAAATTTCGACATAGTACGGATACAATACAGTCAACGTTACAGGTATTCCACGAACTTGGAGATGACCATGACGGTGGTGATGAGCAGTCTGTGGACATTAAGAGACATAATGAGGAATTGCAGATGGAATTGAATGAGGTCATTGATATAAGCATAGGCTGCTACAAACACAGAAGAGCTGCAGCTAACATACTTATAAATTCTGTCTAGATACTGCTCTATGCACATTTCAGGCACCTGCATATCGTCGAATATGCAGTACCTAGGAGGCAAAGAGGTGGGGTTGTAAGAGGCCATGAGCCTCTCCTTTCTGGCAAGAGCCCATTCCACCAAAATGACAACACCAATATTACCCCCATTCACATTGGGGAAATGATTGGGAAAAATGATCGTTTTGCATCTTCACATTCACATTGGAGGGAATAGAGATCCGACATGATCCTTCCTGAAGAAATAATGTCCTCCACTATTGCCTAGCACCTAATATTGAATCTGTTTTCAGGAAGGAACTTTCTAATGATTTCGATGGCTTTGAGGATTGCGAAGAAAGCTTCTCTAAGTGGGAGTGGTTTTAAAGGGGAAAAGAGCAGATGAGGATGTGTTGTGTAGGGAGGAAGTCAGTTGGCTCAGCTGTCTCTTTCCTTCTAAGGCAGACAGCATGGCTGCGAGAAGAAATTGTTCAATGTGGGGAATCGGCATGGCTGGAATGGGTGGGTGGGTTTGATTAATTAAATGGAAATTGGAGTGGATTGGAGTTAATAGAAAGAGGGGTCCAAGTGCCTCCACCCATACACCACCGCTTAGATGATGAGGATGGCAATGTACTGCTTAGAGATATTTCAGATGATGACGAAACTGAAGAGCTTAGTGATGAAGATGGAGATGCAATTACATTCCACATTAAGACCATGAGCCTGGACTTTTAATTTATGATTTTAAATGTATCTATTTGATATCATGTTGCTTCATTTGTACTTTTGCGTTAACTTTTTTTTTGACACTAATAACTCTCCCAAGACTGGTGAGGGAATCAGGATGATGACATCATATATGTCACATTGTTATAGAGTATGTTATGTTTCAAGTTGCTTTCAATGAAGAATCAATGTTAATTTAGAATTTTGGGCAGTTTATGTATATTTTTTAAAAATTTGAAAAATGCAAGTTTGGTGTCTATGAGATGTCTACTTCCATATTTTAACCATACTGGATTTTTCCGTTACATTTTTTTTTTCCATATAGAATCGTATTTGTATCCATATTCATATTCAAAGATTGCTACTATGGTTTAAAGTGTTAGGGTTAGGAATTAGGAAGGAGTTTAGATAGCAGCTTCACTTTATTATGAGGTTTATCTAGGAATCAAGGTTTTCAGAAGAACCCCAGCGATAATTCCATGCCAGATTTGCAAGGCATTGAGCACCAGAATTTCAATTTTTCGTATCTACGACAGAGGTAATGATCATGATTGACAGAGATGGAAACTTTCTCAAGTTCAAATGCTAAACATTGATAGTTTAAAAAAGGCATCAATGACTTTTAAGGCAAGGACATTGATGAAAGGTCGGTTTTAATTTTCATAAAGTTTCAAGAAAAATTCTGACTTGGACGCTAGGGCCGTGAGCTTGGGGAACATTAACGAGAGCCCATGCCTGAGAGCCTATGCCAATGATAAGTATTTGTCAAGAAAAGACTGGGGTTGGGAAACAACAATTGAGAGTTTGGAAGGCATGTCTGTTAGAGTATGTAGCTCGGGCATGTACTTCCACACTAGGGGTGTCTAGTAGTGCAGAAGGAGCCCCCATGATGTCTAGACAACTTTGGTGGGGATCACTTAAGTCAACATGAGATTAAGTCACAACCATTGGATGTGACATAAGTTGTCTCAATGCTTGATTAAGTCCCCACCGTCAGATCTAAATCTTGAGGTGAAGATCTAAGGGCCAGGATTCAATGAGAGAATGGCTAGGGTTCTTAAAAGTCCAAGAGAGCCTCATTTCTTATAATCTCAAGTGAAGACAACCATTTGAGGGAGAGTGGCTCTTCTAGGAGAGATTTGACATCTGGTTGAGTCGAACCAGTCAAGGAGGGTCGAGTAGGCCCAAGAGAAGACCAAGCTGAGTCGTGTGAGGACAGGGAAGAGGGAGAGTAAGGGTCCATAGACTCTCCCAGTGCAAGAGATCAACAGAAGAAACAGAAGATACAAGCTGCAAGGTAGAAGACAAGTTATCCTTAAATTGTACTAAGTACCAAGTAGACCGTACGACTGGTACGGATTGATCGAGTAGAGTCGGAAGGGTATTGTATGGGTGTTTACAGTAGTTGATAAGTTTTGTAACAGCCTAGCAAGGCAGACAAAGGAGAACCCGAGCTATAACAGGGGTACTGTACAGTTGTACGGCCGCCCAGCAAAAGACTATCGACTATACGGAACCATACCACTGGTATGGCCTCCCAAAGCAGCATCATTGTGGTGTTTCTGTATGTATCCGTGGCTGAGACAAATCTAATGTTCATGTTTTTGGTAGCAACGGGAGTTATTCACCTCCGAGACAACTTTTCCTAGAGATGAAGATGTCAAGAAGTCAAAGGAAACCATTAAACAGTTCAAAGAAGCCCCGAAAGAAATTAGAAGATCCCAGAAGAGAAGTCAACCCCACAGCAAAATAATAAAGAAGAAATATAATGCTCCATAAGTAAAGTCGACCCCACAAGAAAAAGACTAAGTGAAAATATAATTTCCAGAAGACAAGTCGGCCCTACTTGAAGAGACACCTGCTCGGAAAAGACACCTGCCCAGTCCAGTGTAAATAAAGGTAACGTCTTCCTCATTTGTCACACACATTCACTCATCCATAGCGCAATTTTAGTGGAGAGCAGCAGTTGCAGCAGTACAGTGAAGAAGGAAGGAAGAAGGGCACAGGTTGGCTAGGGTTTCCTCATAACCCTCGCTAGGATTTATCTCTATTGTCTTGGTGGTGCACTGGTGGAAGCCAGATACTCTAGCGCTCTGACCAGGGTTTGCTACAACTATATTGTTGGGTTATCTCTTGTGAAGATAATTACATATTGTTGGGATTCTTCTTTGTTGGTTTTCTCTAGTGAATAGAGCTTGCTCATGGTTATATTGTATTGGAAAGGATATTCTCTCTAAAGAAGAGTTTGATGGGTTTTCTCCCCTTGTTAAGAAGGGTTTCCCAGGATAAATCTTTGTGTCTTCTTGTGCTTCTTTATATTTCAGTATATGATTATTGAATGTTAAAAGAAGATCTAAATTGCTATGGTAAATCTAATGCTAACTAATTTTATAAAAATACAACCTGGTATCAATGTTGGTTACCTTCAGAACAGTCTAATCACTAGAAGGAAGATCGTGAGATTTACCACATTGTTGCAATTTGGCGTTGCTTAAGACCTAAACCTTGTCAAGCTCGTTGAGCAACCTATTAGAGGACGTTGAGATTAATTTTTCCATAGATCAGCTCACCCTAGCCTAGTGCACCTCCTGGTGGTCTCAAATTACAACTTGGTGAAAGTTGAAATTTCTCATTACAATTGCAGTTGCTAGTTACAATTGCCAGTTGCAATTGCAGTTGCCAGTTGCAGTTACAATTACAGTTGCCAATTATGCAAACCTTGAGATTAGAAGACAAGCCGGATGGTGCTACGAACTTCTAGGTATGCACTTGTATATGTTTTTCAAGTTATATTATCTAGCAAAAAAACATGAATGTGTTTGCAGGGGATGTACAAGGGACACAGCAATATGTAGATCCAAAGGGATCTCAGATTCAGTGCATTCAGAAAAACAGTGCATCCTCCCTAAGAGGTTAAGACTCGAGGTTTGAGTGTTTAAACTAATATGCCTCTAACTGTGTAGCTATCATCGCATTATTGCGATCTTATGAACATACGGTTGCATCTTGATCTATTGAAGTTATGATCTTTATGCTAACCACTTAATACTAGAGATGCACTTGTTTGCAAACCAAGTTGATCTCCCCTCTAGGAGATATTTTTGTTTTGTTGTTTATCCCAAGCAGGTTGTCTTGTAAATTCCATGAAGGTTACCATGGAGGCAAGTCACCAATGATAGCTCTGAGAGGGAGCTATAGTGACGGTTGCAGAAGGCAACATATTAGATAGTCTCTAGTTTGAGACATGTAGTAGTATAACCAGACAAGGAGTTGTGTACATGACAATATCCATTCATGTACTGAAGGAGAAGAGCATGCAGTTATATGGCATTGAAGAGCCATATCATGAGGAGGTAGCCTGATGCGGAAGCATCGCTCTACCTCATCAAGCACCAGCAAGCCAGCGCATCAACGCACAAGGAGGAACGGGTTCCAAGGAAAGAGAGGCGCCATCCCTCTCATTTTGAACCCAAATTTAAAAAAATTTAACGTAATTAAATGTTGTAAGGCTCAAAGAAGCCGAGCCATGTGCCTTTGTACAGGCTGCATGTGAAGTCGCCTTTAATGGCTGGCAAGTAAATAGGTTTAGGCCTAGTTCGGACTAGATGTCCATTGATTGTAATTCAATGCGAGTAGATAGATGGAGGGAAGGCTCGAGGAGCCCCTCTTTTGTAAAAAAATCTCTTGTATCAAAATTCATTAGTAGGGAGAGTTGTAGAAAGAGCTCAAGAAAGGAGAGAGAAAGTGTTGAAGACTCTGTTGCAGTCCACCCTTTGTAAAAACATCTTGTACGGAAACATTCATATCTAATACAAAAGCAGTTTTTCCTGCATATGAGGCTTCTATGTGTATTATGTATTTATATATGAATGTTTGTTTTTGAATGTATTTTTCTGTGTATATGTGTGGGATGTTGTTAGATACATATTTGTTCCCTTTGCAGGAATTAGATATATTTCCCTATCTGTAGATTCTAAGTAGTTCTAGGCTCTTAGGCTTGTGCAAGGAGTGCACACCATAGTTAGAGAAAACTTTGTGAAGCCAGTGCAATGAGTGCACTTGAACTCTGTCTCGAGTTCAGAGAAGAGTGTGCCAGGTGGGCACACCAGAACAGTTTCAAACTCAGAAAGGAGTAGTGCCAGGGAAAGGCCAATCAGAGTTGTTGAACACTCTGAAAAAGACATACCAGAGTTACTAAATACTCTGAGGGCTCTGCAAGGAGTGCGCGAGAACTCTGTTTCGAAGTTTTGTGAGAAGTTTGCCAGGAGGGAACACCAGAAGGAAAAGCTCAGGAGGAGCAGTGCAATTCTGCACAGAGAGCACAAGGAATGAGCAAGTGAACTTGTAGAGTTCAGGTTTCAGGAGGTGAAGTCGTGCAAGGAGTGCACAAAGGCAACACACTGCTAAAGTGTTGGTCAAGCTCAAAAGAGATAGTGCTAGTGTGCACAGTGCCCGCAAGGAGCGCGGAGGCCGAGTCAAGTTTCACTCAGAAGCTCAAGAGGGGTAACGTGAAACGTTACAGAGGAGGTGCAAGGAGTGCACATTCTCTCAGAGGAGAGCTCAGTCTGGAGAAGACCCGTGCAAGGAGTGCGTCGGGCCAACACTTTGTCTATGTGTTGAGGAAGTCTCGGAGGAGACGAGCACAAGGAGTGTGTGACAAGATTTTCTCAAAAAATCTCTAAGTCTGAAACTCGTTGGAAGTTCCAGGGACGCAAGGAGTCCGCCTGAGATCTTAAAACCCCGGACGAATAAACCTCAGAAGGAGAAGTGCAAGGAGAGCGTAGGAGGACAGTCAATTTCCAAACTGCAGAGAAAGCACAAGTGTGTGCTCACACTTCATCAAAGCGTTGAAGAAAGCTCAGGAGGTGCAGCACAAAGGTAGAAACCAAGCGTTCGGGCTTGAAGGGGAAGATTCGAAGGTAAAGCCCCTGGAAAATTACTTAGAAATCCTTCATCGGAAAGCAAGCGCAACCACAGCAAAGAAGAAACTACAGCTGTCGTTGGATCAACTGCTAGGAGCAATCTGGACCATTAAATGTGGGTCCATACTCGAGAAGGAGCGCGTTGGAGGAGCAGAATAGATCCTCACCGTTGGATCTAGGCGCGAGGATCGACAGTCATCCAATCCAGGTAAGTTGGATGGGGTTTAACCCTCTACACCCTTTGAACTTCGTTAGTTCGGAGATTTTTCAAGCTTGTGTTTTGAAGGAGATAGGATCCCCAAAGTCTCGGGATCCGGAGTAAATCAGGACTGTCCATCCGTAAGGACGCGTGTCAACGGATTGTTGAGTCTAGAAGACCGGAAGTCCGAGAGAACATAGGCACAGGAGTGTTGAAAACTCCCGAAGCTCTGAAGTCTTGGAGCGCATCCCAACCGTTGAAGCAGGAGGACAGGTGTCAGTCGATCCCGAAGTTCGGCACTCCAAGAAATTAGAGCGGAAAGTGGGTTGGGGTTGAGGACTCCCGAAGGCCCAAAGGCTAGAGTCACTCTCAACCGTCGATCGGAGGACACGTCAAAAAATCCCATAGTCCGGAGCCTCAATACTCCAGAGGATTTTGGTTAAGTGCGAGCGAGAACTCCCAAAGGGCCGGGAGTCGGAGTTAATCTCCATCGTTGATTCCAGTGGACGCATGTTATCCGATCATCAAGTTCGAAATTCGGTCATCCGGAAGATTAGAGGAGTGGAGCATTCAGACCACCGGAAGCTCTGAAGAGCGGAGCGAATCTGGACCGTTCATCGCAATGGCCACGTGGCAGTGGATCCGGAAGTCAAGAGGTTCGACACTCTGGAGGAAACAGAGCACAAAGTCGAGAAGATACCCGAAGACCCGAACACCAAAGACAATCACAGTCGTCCAGCTGTGGGGACGCGTGGCATCAGATCGAGGAGTCTGGAGGTTTATAACTCCGGGAGAATTGGGGCATAGTGCTTCGAAATTCGCCGAAGCCCGAAGCATGGAAGTGGAATAGCAGTCATTGATCTGGGGAGCACCGGAGCCGTCCGATCAGCCATTTCGACGTTCGGCGTTCAACACTTTGCAAGTGTTGTGTGTTGGAGCAAAAAAGAAATCGTCGAAGCCCGGATTGCGAAAGAAGTGTAGAGCTGTCGATCCGGCGGTGGAATGAGAACCGTCAGATCTGCCTTTTTTGGCGATCGACACTTTTGTGAGTGTTATGTGTACACTGTATTGGGTGCGGTCAAAAAATTGTCGAAGCTGAATCCCTGTGGAGAGTCTGAACCATCGATCTCGGTACCTGTTGAGGACCGTTGTTCTTGCTACCTTTTGTTTCGGCAGTTCGCAAGTTTTGTGTATTCAACGGAGTTAAGGGGAAATAAAGGTTGAGATCGTCGAAGCCCGAAGCGCCGAAATAGCACATTGTTATTGGTGCTTGGTCACAGCCCTTGGTCACGTGAGGAGTTGGTCGGAGAAAAGGGGCTAGGGGCCCGAAATTGTTTTAAAAGGAAAAGGGGAATAGTAAGAGCCCCTGGGTTCATTCTTGGACCTGCACATGGATTAAAAGGACCTGTGTATAGGATTTTGGGGGCTCAGCAGGGCCCCGAGAGTCGATCCAGCTCCATCTTTTGAACGATCCTAGACCGGGAGTTAGCAGGCCCCAGGTAAGGGAGGGGGTCTACATCAAGTGGTATCAGAGCTAGAATTTAGCTTAGGAAGAAGGTGAAGAAGGTAGAGCACTGATGTTCTGTAAGGATTGTTTGCAAATGTGCAGCAATCAGCAGACAGCCAAGAGGGTTGCAGGAGGAAGTTGGTAGCGCTCTCAGTTGCAGAGCAGGCAAAGCAGACAGCCAGGTGGGTTGAGCTAGAAGAACCAGTCGCATTCTTAGAGACAGGAGGAAAATGGCTACTGAAGGCCAGAGGCGAGGTCAGGGAAATAACCGCTAGTAGGCGAACAACGCAGAGAAGGATAAAGAGCTCAAGGAGATCCGAGAGGAGCTCGACAGGTTAATGTTGAAGATGCAGCAGGAAGCACAAGGAAGCTAGAGGTATGAATGGCCCATGAAGTAGAGGGCTAAATGCCCTATCCAGCAGTTGGTTTCCAGGAGGCAGCGACAGGTATTGAGGAGGTGGCTGAGGCATGCTGAAAACCTCAGTGACACAGAGGAGAAGACGGCTTACATTTGTGAACCAAAGATTGGAGAAACCCTCAATGATGAGGAAGAGAGATCAAGCAAAGATCTCATAGACTGCCAGGTGGGCAGAGGTGGTAATGTAGATTGCCAGGATGGCAATGGAGAGAGATCAAGCAGAGATCTCGCAGACTGCCAGGAGGGCAGGTCAGAAAATCTCGATTGCCAGGTGGGCAAGGAGGAAGTGAGACTGTCTGAAAGTCTCAAGAACTCAGAGGAGAGTTCAGATCAACAAGGTGTGCTGACAGAGAAGGAGGATCAAAGGCACATTCTGATCATTGGAGGAATTAGTATATTCCTGCCAAGTAGAGGCCAGTGCACATGTTGAAGGTGCAGCAAAGGAGAGACAACCAGCCAAGACTGTCACAAAGGAGCAGGAGAAGACATTGAAATCTGCCCAAGAGATGGAAGAAGAAGAAGAGCATTCACCACAATTGCTCAAAAATTTTAACAAGGGAGATGAATAGGAGATGACTGCAGAATTGGAGCCTGCAGCAGAGGAGAGAACAACAGACAGCATGGATTTTTTTGATTTGTGTGAGAAGTTGGAGACCCTGACAGAAAGAAAGCTGTCAGAAGGGATAGCTAAGCAGCAGCTCAGTAAAATTGTTGTAGAAGTGGGCTCTGCAAGGAGTGCATCGAGCAAGCGCAAGGACTGTGCGAGAACTCTATTTCGAAGTTCTGTGAGAAGGTTGCAGGAGGGCACACCAGAAGGAAAAGCTCAGGAGGAGCAGCGCAATTCTGCATAAAGAGCACAAGGGGTGCGCAAGTGAACTTGTAGAGTTCATGTTTCAGGAGGTGGAGTCGTGCAAGGAGTGCACAAAGCCAACACACTGCTAAAGTGTTGGTCAAGCTCAGAGGAGATAGTGCTAGTATGCACAGTGCCCGCAAGGAGCGTGAAGGCTGAGTCAAGTTTGACTTAGAAGCTCAGGAGAGGTAACGTGAAACGTTACAGAGGAGGTGCAAGGAGTGCACAGTCTCTCAGAGGAGAGCTCAATCTGGAGAAGACTCGTGCAAGGAGTGCGTCGGGCCAACACTTTGTCTAAGTGTTGCAGAAGTCTCGGAGGAGACGAGCACAAGGAGTGCGTGACGAGATTTTCTCAAAAAATTTCTAAGTCTGAAACTCGTTGGAAGTTCCAAGGATGTAAGGAATGCGCCCGAGGTCTTAAAACCCTGAAGGAATAAAGCTCAGAAGGAGAAGCGCAAGGAGAGCATAGAAGGACAGTCTATTTTCAGACTGTAGAGAAAGCACAAGTGTGTGCTCACACTTCATCAAAGCGTTAAAGAAAGCTCAGGAGGTGCAGCGCACAGGTAGAAACCAAGCGTTCGGGCTTGAAGGGGAAGATTCGAAGGTAAAGCCCCTGGAAAATTACATATAAATCCTTCATCGGAAGGCAAACACAGCCACAACAGAGAAGAAGCTACAGTTGTCATTGGATCAGCTGCTAGGAGCAATCTGGACCATTAGATATGAGTCCAGACACGAGAAGGAGTGCGCAGGAGGAGCAGAATAGATCCTCAGCATTAGATCCAGGCGTGAGGATCGACAGTCGTCTGATCAAGGTAAGTTGCACGGGGTGTAACCCTCTACACCCTTTGAACTTCGTTAGTTTGGAGGTTTTTCAAGCTTGTGTTTTGAAGGAGATAGGATCCCCGAAGTCCCGGGATCCGGAGTAAATCAGGGTCGTCCATCTGTAAGGACGCGTGTCAACGGATCGTTGAGTCTGAAAGACCAGCAGTCCGGGAGAACATAGGTGCAAGAGTGTTTAAAACTCCCGAAGCTCCGAATTCCCGGAACACATCCCAGTCGTTGAAGCAGGAGGACAGGTGTCAGTCGATCCCGAAGTTCAGCACTCCGAGAAATCAGAGCAGAAAGTGGGTTGGGGTTGAGGACTCCCGAAGGCCCAAGGCCGGAGTCACTGAACCGTCGATCGGAGGAGGACACACATCAGAAGATCCTGTGGTTCGGAGCCTCGATATTCTGGAGGATTTTGGTCAAGTGTGAGTGAGAACTCCAGAAGGGCCGGAAGTCGGAGTTAATCTCGACCGTTGGTTCCAATGGACACGTGTCAACCGATCGTCAAGTTCGAAATTCAGTCGTCCGAAAGATTAGAGTGGAGCCTTCAGACCACCCGAAGCTCCGAAGAGCGGAGCGAATCTGGATCGTTCATCGCAATGGATCCGAAAGTCTAGAGCTCCGGCACTCCAGAGGAAACAGAGCACAGAGTCGAGAAGATACCCGGAGGCCCAAAGGTCGGAGCCAATCACAATCGTCCAGCTGTGGGGACGCGTGGCATCAGATCGAGGAGTCCGTAGGTTTATCACTCCGAGAGAATTGGGGCATAGTGCTTCGAAATTCGCATAAGCCCAAAGCGCGGAGGTGGAATAGCAGTCGTTGATCTGGGAGCATCGGAGCCGTCCGATCAGCCATTTCGGCATTCGACGCTTTTCAAGTGTTGTGCGTTGGAGCGAAAAAGAAATCGTTGAAGCCTAGATTGCGAAAGAAGCGTAGAGTCGTCGATCCGACGATGGAATGATAACTGTCATATCTGCCTTTTTCGGCAATCGGCACTTTTGTGAGTGTTGTGTATTGGGTGCGGTCAAAAAATCGTTGAAGCCGAATCCGCATGGAGAGTCTGAGTCGTCGATCTCGGTGCATGTTGAGGACCATTGATCTTGTTGCCTTTTGTTTCGGCAGTTCGCAAGTTTTGTGTATTCGGTGGAGTGAAGGGGAAAGAAAGGTTGAGATCGTCGAAACCCAAAGCGTCGAAATAGCGCGTTGTTACTGGCGCTTGGTCACAACCCTCGGTCACATGAGGAGTTGGCCAAAGAAAAGGGGCTAGGGGCCCGAAATTGTTTTAAAAGGCAAAGGGGCTTAGTAAGAGCCCACGGGTTCATTCCTGGACCTGCACATGGATTAAAAGGACCTGTGTATAGGATTTTGGGGGCTCAGCAGGGCCTCGAGAGCCAATCCGGCTCCATCTTTTGAACGATCCTAGACTGGGAGGTCAGCAGGCCCCAAGTGAGGGAGGGGGTCTGCATCATAGCCTTTAGGAGGTCTAGAGTATCTCACATGGAGATTGACAGTGAAAAGCTGGAGGAGATGGTGTCTTCTCCCCCTCACCCCTTCAGCAGTTCAAAGGGAGCCAATTGAGCCCGTTGAGACAGTTGAGCCTGTTGATCCAGTTAATCTTGTAGATCCAATTGATGTTCCTAAAGATATTGCAGTAGGCCGGAAAAGGCCTGCATGGGCTCGTCAGACTTTGCAAGAGGCAGAGGGACATGCAACTCCCCGTGGTACTTTCAGAGAGAGCAAGAGACCTCAGAGATTCTCGAGCTATGTTGCAACGATGAGCCACATCATTGATTATGAGCCTTCCTGTTATGAGGAGGCATCTAGTCAACAGGTATGGAGAGATGCCATGATGGAGGAGTATCATGTCCATCATGAAGAATAATGTGTGGGATATTGTTCGAGATGCCATGATGGAGGAGTATCATGTCCATCATGAAGAATGATGTGTGGGATATTGTTCCAAACTTCCAAGACCTAAAGGGAAGTCTATGGTGACTTCCAAGTGGATCTATAAGATCAAACATGCAACTGACGGGAGCATCGAGAAGCACAAAGAGAGATTTGTGGCTAGAAGATCCTCTTAGGTAGAGGGAATAGACCATGAGGAGACATTTGCTCTTATTGCTCGATACACCTCCATTTGAACGATCATTGCCCTTGCTTCAGCCATGGGTTGGAGACTAACATCAGATGGATGTGAAAACAGCCTTTCTCAATGGAGATATTGAGGAAGAGGTGTACATCGAGCAGCTAGATGGTTTTGTGATTCATGGGAAGGAGTCCCATGTGTGCAGGTTGAAGGCCATGTATGGACTCAAGCAGGCACCTCAAGCTTAGTATGCGAGGATTGATGGATACATGATGAGTTTGGGCTTCAACAAGAGTGTTGTTGATGCCAACCTGTACTATAAGGTTGTTAATGGTGAGTCCCTGATTTTGATCTTGTACGTTGATGATTTATTCCTCACCGGAGCAGAGAGCCTCATTTCTTGGTGCAAATATGAGTTGGCCTCTGAGTTTGAAATGAAGGATCTTGGCATGATGCAATATTTCTTGGGACTAGAGGTGTGGCAGAGAACTGATGAGATCTTCCTTAGTCAAGGGAAGTATACAGTTGAGATTTTGAGGAGATTTGGGATGTTGGATTGTAAGTCCATGGCTACACTGATGGTGTCGAATCTAAAGAAATTGAGTGAGTCTTCTTCCGATTCAGACTTTATTGATCCTACTATGTACAGGCAGCTGATTGTATCATTGATGTATCTGGTTAACACCAGATCAGATATTTGCTATGCAGTGAATGCACTTAGCCAGTTCATGAGTCGGCCGAGACAGTTGCATTGGGTAGCTGTGAAGCACGTGTTGAGATACTTGCGAGGCATAGTTGGATATGGCCTAAGATATGCTTCCAGTGTTGACATGAGATTACAGGGATATGCTAATTATGATTGGGCAGGGAGCACAGTGGACAAGAAGGGCACCTTCAGGTGTTGCTTCAGTTTGGGGTTTGCCATGGTTTCCTGGTGTAGCAGGAAGCAGACTTCTATGGTTTTGAGTACCACAAAGATCGACTATATTACAGTATCTATGGCAGCTCACGAAGCGGTGTGGCTTCGAAAGCTTCTTGTAGGATTGTTTGGGCAGATGTTGGATCCCACCGTGATTCATTGTGATAACCAAAGCTATGTGAAGCTCTCAGAGAATCCAGTATCTCATGACAAATCGAAACATGTTGAAATCAAGTTTCATTACATTAGAGACATGGTGCAGAGGAAAGCGGTATTGGTGCAATACCTTCCTACATATGAGTAGATTGAAGATGTTCTCACAAAGCCCCTTTCCAAGTCAAAGTTCGAGTACATCCGTGATAAACTTGGAGTGATAGAGAATGCCCCTCTCGTTACGAGGGAGTGTTGATGGTTGCAGCTTCGTGAAATATTCTGGAGGTCGTACTCCTCGATGGACTGAGGTGGGTTGACCTATGATGATACTCCTCGATAGACTAAGTTGAGTATGACACTTATAGATGGATTGATAAGTTGTATTGGGATGGTGCCCAATGTGTTAAATTTGGCAGCATCGACAGTCATTCTCCAATGAGAGGTCATATGGGCCACCCTGAGGCTAGCCAGGGAGATTTGGAGAATCAACCAGTCTTGTGAGGTATTGACAAAAG
>JZKD02S0441652.1:0-10160 GCA_000966675.3 Picea glauca | reverse complement strand
TCCTCTATCAGTGCAGAAATAAAATCTATAACTTACTGCACGCTAGTTTGTACACCTATGCCACATCAAATTTTGTCGTGATTTGGGGAGAATTTATAAATATGTTTCCTTGACATCATTTCCAAATTTCAAATCCTGATTCCAATAAATGAGTGCACGAGGGTCAAAATATTAAGTCATTCTTTGCGTAGGAATTTCTTTGCATGTTGGTTCTGAGCTTGGGCACGAGGTCTAAAGTTAATATCTTCTTTTGGAATTTGGTGTGAAGGTAGAATAGGATCTCCTATACAACATATCCAAATTTCACCTTCTAATTCTAAGAAATGTGAGAGCGTCGAGCAAACTACTAGACCATTGTCTATGTGCTAAAAGTCTAGAAAAAATTGAACCAAAACCAAAACTATACTAAAAATACCTTTTGGGTGTACAGGATTTTCAAAGCCCTGGGAATTCGCCTACATCACTAATTCTCTTATTGAATTTGATTTCATTTTCCAATACAATAAGGATATTTAAAATTGTATTTCTAGTATTAAGAGTTTCAACATCCTTGGTGGTTTTAATCAAGGAGGATGAGCATGTTGACCAGTGTATAGTGTGTAGCAATGTTTGGAGTCTGAAGCCTTTAGTGAGAATGTTGTTGATGGTGGTCTTATTTTTATAACAAGTTAGACAATTGTGTGTGTTGTCATAGGAAATACAATAATTTAGTGTATGCAAAGCTTGTGGAGTGTTCTAGTCTAAGAATGAGTTTAGTTAGTTTGCAAACTTATGCAAATTCATCGGGGATATAGTATGAGGCTTGCAAAACTAAAAATAATCCATATAACCCATTTGGATAATATTACCAATGTTTATGGTGATAGGATCTAACTATATAACATTTATGATGAAAATATTGTGGGGAGTGTTGTAACATAGTTTAATTTTTTTTTACAAAATCTAGAAATAAAGTTTAGATTTATTTCACGTATTAATAAGTTAAATAGGTTGTTGTGCTTTATTGAAGTTTTAGGTTTTATTTATTTTAACTTTTGTAAATAATATTTGAATAAATATTAAAAGTTAGCTTAACTTTGAAATATTATAGGAATTTAATATATTTTAGTTTTTATAAAGTTTTTCCTTATATGTAGTCTAAAATTTATATTATCGAGTTGTCTTAATAAAAAGTTCTTGTTTTATTGCAGGTTGATCACGTGATTAGTGATTTAAATCATTGGTCCTCACTCAATTGCGCCCCCCCCCCGCACATGCTCGACGTTTAACAAAGTGGAGGGGGGCACAAAACTTAACTATGGTTTACAACCTTTTGACGTTTCACGTGTTGCTTAAAAAAGGAGGTGGTTCCTTTTATTGTCAATACTAGAGTAGCTTTGCAGGTAGCAGAAAAAATTCTCCAAAACATGGGATTCCAACAGGGAGAGATATGGATCTATGATCATCATGCTATAATTTCTTCAAAAAGGATTGCACATGGACAAGTTTCTTATCAGCATCAACAAAAAATGCAATTGGAGCTGCTAGCAAACCAAAATAGCTAGGAAGATGTGCAAAGTATTTTGCAAATCCACGGAAAATTTCCAGAGAATCTTTCAAAGTCTCCAATAACAGAGACCCCTCAACAATTTGAGAAGATATACAAAAGAAAGACTATAGGATCAACTTTAAAAATTTCAGAAACCAAAGAAGAAAGGTTAGGAAAAAGGAAAAAAAGGAGGTACTAAATGAAGATGAAGATCAAAAATCACAAGAAGAATCGACACCAATGATTAGAGAACATATTGTAGTGATATAAGTGTCATCATCAAAAAATCCTTATAGTTCAAAAAGTCAAAGTGGAAAAGAGTCATTGGATACAGATCAATCAAAACATATTGATCATGTTCATCAATCCATGGCTACCAAGAAGATGGGTACAAAGATTAAACAAAAAATTCTTCCTAAAATCTTTGATCAAGAGACATATCATACTAGAATTCTATCTGTTGTAGATTATGAAAAGGGTAGATTGAATATAGAAGTGATGGAACCAAAAGAGAAAAAGAAGGTTAGAAATATATCTATTAATCTTAATGCAATTCACCCACTGGATAAAATGGATCTGCATAGACAAACTGGAGAGATGTGAAACAAAGATGTGATAATAACTACCCTTGGAATAAAGAAACTACAAGTTATAAATGAAAATATCAGGAACCAACTGAAAAATGAAAAGTTAGCTTATATAACTAAGAAGATAAGAGTGGAGGAATTCAAACAGTGGCTAATGGATCTAGGAGCTAATCCACAAGATGCAACTTTTATGCAGGATCTGATGAAAATAAGATATCCTAAAATCTAGGCACTGAAGTAAAGGCTCAATGTCCCTGGAATTGATCATGTTCAAACTCCAGAGTTGCAGGTAATACAAAAAGAAAAGAAACAACTTATGAAACAAATGTTATAGATGGGAGACCAAATGGAAATGTACAAGAAGCAAATTGAAATCCCGAAGAAAGGATCTTCCTAATCATAGGTAACATAGTCATCATATCCAACAGATGGATTATCAAGAGCATTGGTGGACCTCAACCTAAAAGGAGATGAAATTAAAAAGATGAAGAAAACAATTTCTATACAGAATGAAGAAATCAAGGTTAAAAATAAAATTATTGGAGAATATCAGAAGTTGAAGGAAAAATTGTTAACATATATAGAGAAAATGCATAATAAGTTGTCTGGTAAACCCTATCTGATAGGAGCCAGACATCTTATTTGGGATGAAATCATTGCTGAAGTTGGAAATATTTGGGATTACTTCAAAATAATTGATGAAGAGATCATTTTGACAGAGGAAGAAGGTGAAACTATAAAGAAAGCATTCGAAGAGTTAGGAACCATGCCTCAAGTTGCTACCAAGATCATTGAGCTCCTAAAATCTAATTCCAAAGAATTACTAAAGACTAAAGGTGTGAAGGAAAGAACGACAATGGTGATGAAGGATGAAAATATTTTCACAAAAATAAATTTTCTATAGAAATCTCAAAATAAATGTATAATGCTGAAAAGAAACATTGAATCATTCACCAACGAGTTTGAAAATATAGGGAAAATGGCACTTCCTTCAACATGGGATGAAAAAGGGAAGCTTTTGTCATTTGAAAGTTACATGAAGAACTTATTTATAATCCAAGAAAGTGAAGACAAATTTTTGTTGGGTATGTGTTATATTCTTTGCATGTGTGTGTGTGGGTGCATCAGATATGACAACTGCATCTGACAATCCCTCTAGTAGTGCTCTTTGTGTCGTGTGCATTGGGTGCTTTCCTAGAGGGGTCCCAGGGGGGGGACGGTGTGCCCCCCTTTGTTACGTGTAGCGTTCGGGGCAGCGCCCCAAAATTTGTTTCTGGGCGGTTTTTGTTTTTAGCGGATTTTGCTATTTTTAGCGGTTTTGTAAATTAATCCCGAAATAAGGGATTAGGGTTTTGGTATCTACGGAATACCTAAAAACATTGTATATATATATTGTATGGTGAATGGTGAAATTCGATATAATGAATATAAGAAAGGTTTTCCCAGTTGAGGGTTTTCGGTATAAATATTTGTGTACTATGTGAATGAGCCATTGATTAAATTATGTTTTGCTTAAGAATCTATATGCATTGCTTTACTTCATAGGTTTAAAACTTACATGTGGTATCAGAGCTCATTTTTGGCTTCAGAGGGATGCCTTTGTTGTTGAGGGTTTGACTCGGTCTTGACAGATCAAGTTTATCTTGGGTCTGTGATAAACCTAGGTTTAGTGGGAGCTATTGCAGTGGATATTCGAGTATAGAAAAAGGAATGGTGAGCTCATCTAGAATCGAGATAGAGAAGTTCAACGGTAAAAACTTTGAGCTATGGAAACTCAAGATGGAGGACCTTCTTGTAGACAAAGAACAATGGATCGCTATGGATCTTGGTACACAACCTACTGGTACACCATCTACTAGCACACAGGCTACTGGTACACAACCTAGTAGTACACAAACTACTATTACACCAGCTACTGGTATGTCAAAGGAAGAGAGGGAGAAGTTGGACAAAAGAGCAAGGAGTACTATTCGACTCTGCCTAGCAGATTCGGTTTTGTTGAATGTCTCAGGAGAATCTACAACCAAGGAACTATGGGATAAGTTGGTGAATTTGTATCAATCAAAGTCCCTGGTAAACAAGCTATTTCTTCGAAAGAATTTGTATCATCTTAGGATGGAATATGGAGATTCTGTGATAGAACATCTAAATGCCTTTAATACTCTGGTAAGTCAACTTGTCTCTGTTAATATTACGACTTCAGAAGAAGATAAGTGTATTACTTTGTTATGTTCTTTGCCAGACTCTTGGGATAATCTGGTTGTAGCAATTGGCAGTACCACTCAATCTACATTGAAGTATGAGGATGTAGTTTCATCCTTGTTATCTGAAGAGATGAGGAGAAAAAGCATGGATGGTCACAACACAAATGCTTTATTTGTAAGAGGGTGTACCCAAGACATGAACCCTGGTAAGCCTTCGGGGTGGAGATATAAATCTACAGGTAGATATAAGTCTCCAGGAAAATCTTTGAGGAAATGTTGGAAGTGTGGTAAAACAGGGCATTATAAGAAAGATTGCAAGTCTAAGAAGGTTGAAAAACCAAAGNTCCTCTATCAGTGCAGAAATAAAATCTATAACTTACTGCACGCTAGTTTGTACACCTATGCCACATCAAATTTTGTCGTGATTTGGGGAGAATTTATAAATATGTTTCCTTGACATCATTTCCAAATTTCAAATCCTGATTCCAATAAATGAGTGCACGAGGGTCAAAATATTAAGTCATTCTTTGCGTAGGAATTTCTTTGCATGTTGGTTCTGAGCTTGGGCACGAGGTCTAAAGTTAATATCTTCTTTTGGAATTTGGTGTGAAGGTAGAATAGGATCTCCTATACAACATATCCAAATTTCACCTTCTAATTCTAAGAAATGTGAGAGCGTCGAGCAAACTACTAGACCATTGTCTATGTGCTAAAAGTCTAGAAAAAATTGAACCAAAACCAAAACTATACTAAAAATACCTTTTGGGTGTACAGGATTTTCAAAGCCCTGGGAATTCGCCTACATCACTAATTCTCTTATTGAATTTGATTTCATTTTCCAATACAATAAGGATATTTAAAATTGTATTTCTAGTATTAAGAGTTTCAACATCCTTGGTGGTTTTAATCAAGGAGGATGAGCATGTTGACCAGTGTATAGTGTGTAGCAATGTTTGGAGTCTGAAGCCTTTAGTGAGAATGTTGTTGATGGTGGTCTTATTTTTATAACAAGTTAGACAATTGTGTGTGTTGTCATAGGAAATACAATAATTTAGTGTATGCAAAGCTTGTGGAGTGTTCTAGTCTAAGAATGAGTTTAGTTAGTTTGCAAACTTATGCAAATTCATCGGGGATATAGTATGAGGCTTGCAAAACTAAAAATAATCCATATAACCCATTTGGATAATATTACCAATGTTTATGGTGATAGGATCTAACTATATAACATTTATGATGAAAATATTGTGGGGAGTGTTGTAACATAGTTTAATTTTTTTTTACAAAATCTAGAAATAAAGTTTAGATTTATTTCACGTATTAATAAGTTAAATAGGTTGTTGTGCTTTATTGAAGTTTTAGGTTTTATTTATTTTAACTTTTGTAAATAATATTTGAATAAATATTAAAAGTTAGCTTAACTTTGAAATATTATAGGAATTTAATATATTTTAGTTTTTATAAAGTTTTTCCTTATATGTAGTCTAAAATTTATATTATCGAGTTGTCTTAATAAAAAGTTCTTGTTTTATTGCAGGTTGATCACGTGATTAGTGATTTAAATCATTGGTCCTCACTCAATTGCGCCCCCCCCCCGCACATGCTCGACGTTTAACAAAGTGGAGGGGGGCACAAAACTTAACTATGGTTTACAACCTTTTGACGTTTCACGTGTTGCTTAAAAAAGGAGGTGGTTCCTTTTATTGTCAATACTAGAGTAGCTTTGCAGGTAGCAGAAAAAATTCTCCAAAACATGGGATTCCAACAGGGAGAGATATGGATCTATGATCATCATGCTATAATTTCTTCAAAAAGGATTGCACATGGACAAGTTTCTTATCAGCATCAACAAAAAATGCAATTGGAGCTGCTAGCAAACCAAAATAGCTAGGAAGATGTGCAAAGTATTTTGCAAATCCACGGAAAATTTCCAGAGAATCTTTCAAAGTCTCCAATAACAGAGACCCCTCAACAATTTGAGAAGATATACAAAAGAAAGACTATAGGATCAACTTTAAAAATTTCAGAAACCAAAGAAGAAAGGTTAGGAAAAAGGAAAAAAAGGAGGTACTAAATGAAGATGAAGATCAAAAATCACAAGAAGAATCGACACCAATGATTAGAGAACATATTGTAGTGATATAAGTGTCATCATCAAAAAATCCTTATAGTTCAAAAAGTCAAAGTGGAAAAGAGTCATTGGATACAGATCAATCAAAACATATTGATCATGTTCATCAATCCATGGCTACCAAGAAGATGGGTACAAAGATTAAACAAAAAATTCTTCCTAAAATCTTTGATCAAGAGACATATCATACTAGAATTCTATCTGTTGTAGATTATGAAAAGGGTAGATTGAATATAGAAGTGATGGAACCAAAAGAGAAAAAGAAGGTTAGAAATATATCTATTAATCTTAATGCAATTCACCCACTGGATAAAATGGATCTGCATAGACAAACTGGAGAGATGTGAAACAAAGATGTGATAATAACTACCCTTGGAATAAAGAAACTACAAGTTATAAATGAAAATATCAGGAACCAACTGAAAAATGAAAAGTTAGCTTATATAACTAAGAAGATAAGAGTGGAGGAATTCAAACAGTGGCTAATGGATCTAGGAGCTAATCCACAAGATGCAACTTTTATGCAGGATCTGATGAAAATAAGATATCCTAAAATCTAGGCACTGAAGTAAAGGCTCAATGTCCCTGGAATTGATCATGTTCAAACTCCAGAGTTGCAGGTAATACAAAAAGAAAAGAAACAACTTATGAAACAAATGTTATAGATGGGAGACCAAATGGAAATGTACAAGAAGCAAATTGAAATCCCGAAGAAAGGATCTTCCTAATCATAGGTAACATAGTCATCATATCCAACAGATGGATTATCAAGAGCATTGGTGGACCTCAACCTAAAAGGAGATGAAATTAAAAAGATGAAGAAAACAATTTCTATACAGAATGAAGAAATCAAGGTTAAAAATAAAATTATTGGAGAATATCAGAAGTTGAAGGAAAAATTGTTAACATATATAGAGAAAATGCATAATAAGTTGTCTGGTAAACCCTATCTGATAGGAGCCAGACATCTTATTTGGGATGAAATCATTGCTGAAGTTGGAAATATTTGGGATTACTTCAAAATAATTGATGAAGAGATCATTTTGACAGAGGAAGAAGGTGAAACTATAAAGAAAGCATTCGAAGAGTTAGGAACCATGCCTCAAGTTGCTACCAAGATCATTGAGCTCCTAAAATCTAATTCCAAAGAATTACTAAAGACTAAAGGTGTGAAGGAAAGAACGACAATGGTGATGAAGGATGAAAATATTTTCACAAAAATAAATTTTCTATAGAAATCTCAAAATAAATGTATAATGCTGAAAAGAAACATTGAATCATTCACCAACGAGTTTGAAAATATAGGAAAAATGGCACTTCCTTCAACATGGGATGAAAAAGGGAAGCTTTTGTCATTTGAAAGTTACATGAAGAATTTATTTATAATCCAAGAAAGTGAAGACAAATTTTTGTTGGGTATGTGTTATATTCTTTGCATGTGTGTCTGTGGGCGCGTCAGATATGACAACTGCATATGAAAATCCCTCTAGTAGTGCTCTTTGTGTCGTGTGCATTGGGTGCTTTCCTAGAGGGGTCCCAGGGGGGGAAGGTATGCCCCCCTTTGTTACATGTAGCATTCGGCAATGGGTGGTAGCCAAGGGCCGACGAGGTTCGGGGCAGTGCCCCAAAATTTGTTTCTGGGCGGTTTTTGTTTTTAGCGGATTTTGCTATTTTTAGCGGTTTTGTAAATTAATCCTGAAATAAGGGATTAGGGTTTTGGTATCGACAGAATACCTAAAAACATTGTATATATATTGTATGGTGAATGATGAAATTCGATATAATGAATATAAGAAAGGTTTTCCCAGTTGAGGGTTTTCGGTATAAATATTTGTGTACTATGTGAATGAGCCATTGATTAAATTATGTTTTTCTTAAGAATCTATATGCATTGCTTTACTTCACAGGTTTAAAACTTACATGTGGTATCAATGCTCATTTTTGGCTTCAGAGGGACGCCTTTGTTGTTGAGGGTTTGACTCAGTCTTGACAGATCAAGTTTATCTTGGGTCTGTGATAAACCTAGGTTTAGTGGGAGCTATTGCAGTGGAGATTCGAGTATAGAAAGAGGAATAGTGAGCTCATCTGGAATCGAGATAGAGAAGTTCAACGGTAAAAACTTTGAGCTATGGAAACTCAAGATGGAGGAACTTCTTGTAGACAAATAACAATGGATCGCTATGGATCTTGGTACAAAACCTACTGGTACACCATCTACTAGCACACAGGCTACTGGTACACAACCTACTAGTACACAAACTACTAGTACACCAGCTACTGGTATGTTGAAGGAAGAGAGGGAGAAGTTGGACAGAAGAGCAAGGAGTACTATTCGACTCTGCCTAGCAGATTCGGTTTTGTGGAATGTCTCAGGAGGATCTACAACCAAGGAACTATGGGATAAGTTGGGGAATTTGTATCAATCAAAGTCCCTGGTAAACAAGCTATTTCTTCGAAAGAATTTGTATCATCTTAGGATGGAATATGGAGATTCTGTGATAGAACATCTAAATGCCTTTAATACTCTGGTAAGTCAACTTGTCTCTGTTAATATTACAATTTCAGAAGAAGATAAGTGTATTACTTTGTTATGTTCTTTGCCAAACTCTTGGGATAATCTGGTTGTAGCAATTGGCAGTACCACTCAATCTACATTGAAGTATGAGGATGTAGTTTCATCCTTGTTATCTGAAGAGATGAGGTGAAAAAGCATGGATGGTCACAACACAAATGCTTTATTTGTAAGAGGGTGTACCCAAGACATGAACCCTGGTAAGCCTTCGAGGTGGAGATCTAAATCTACAGGTAGATATAAGTCTCCAGGAAAATCTTTGAGGAAATGTTGGAAGTGTGGTAAAACAGGGCATTATAAGAAAGATTGCAAGTCTAAGAAGGTTGAAAAACCAAAGGGATATGATAGTAACTCTTCCACAGAGGCGAAAACCTCCACTAAAGAAGGAGGTGATGTTTACCTGGCATCTACAAGTACACATGCAGATCATGATGTATGGTTGATCGACTCAAGTGTGTCATACCATATGATTCCTCACAGGGAGTGGTTCTCTGAATATGAAAAATACGATGGTGGTGATGTATTCCTAGGAGATGACTCGACAACAAAAATCATGGGACGTGGAAGGGTTAAGTTGTTGCTAAAAGATGGAAGGATTAGAACTCTCCTTGGGGTTCTGTACATTCCAAAACTAGCCAGGAGCCTAATATCTGTAAGCAAGATGGATGATGCAGGAGTGGATACTGTATTTGGAAAGAACACTTGCAAGATGGTACGAGGAGCAATGGTTTTGATGAGGGGAGTTCAGTGTGGAACTCTGTACAAGTTGTTGGGAATAAATTATACTAATGGGTGTAACAGTTATGTTGTCCTTGAGTAGACAAATAAAGAAGACAAGACCAATATCGGCCCTGAAAAGAAGACCATGCCGTGGCATCAAAGACTGGGGCATATTGGAGAAAAGGGCCTTTGAACACTACACGGTAAAGGCATGGTTGTAGGTATGTCGAATTGCACTTTGGATTTTGATTTCTGTGAACATTGCATATATGGTAAACATAATTGAGTAAGATTCCCATCTGGTGATACAAGAGAAAAGGGGATCTTAGAGTTGATACACAGTGATGTGTTTGGACCTGTTCTTGTTCCATCCCTAGGTAAATCTATGTATTATGTTTCATTCATAGATGATTTTTCAAGG
>JZKD02S0441586.1:0-17652 GCA_000966675.3 Picea glauca | reverse complement strand
CTCAGACAGGATAGCTTTTGTCCTCATTTCCTCAAAAGTGCAGTTAGGCATAGGAGTCATGCAAAGTGTGCGCAGGCCGAGTGAAGCTTCAAGGGTTTGTAACCTGAATGACTTGTTGAGAGACAACTGTTGCAGGGAGTGCGCAGGGTTGAAGGAAGTTCAACACTTAAAAGTGTTTGAAGGTTTTCGCAAGGAGTGCCAGCAGGAGTTTTCTGAAAAAACTTGAAAGTCGTGGAAAACCTCAGAAGGGTTCGAACCTTCGAAGTCGTCGAAGGGAAGCAAGAGGCTAAGTGCCTTGAAGAATTGAAAGGATGTGCAGTGACATCGTGTTACAGGAGGACAAGTTCCACGTAGAGTAATATTTTGTTTAAATTTTGTGGAAGTTCTCAAGGGAAGAGACAGACGGTCGAAATTCTCCATAGAGAATTTGCAAAGTCCCATTAGCCGTTCGATCTGACAGAGAAGCAAGGGGGTTATGACCGTTTCCAAAGTTTCAAGCTCAGGAGATCGTGAGCCGTTGGACCTCACTTAGACACCCGTCAGTCGTGGGATCTGACAGGAGTTACATAGGGATTAAACCCTCGCAAGAAGAGCGAAAGTCTCGAAAGGCATCGGGATATCAGGATTTCGGAATTCGGGATACCGGAAGTCTCGAGGACAAGAGATCATGTCACTTCATGGTGAAAACCCTAAATTTGATCTGAACCATCCATTCATTAGGACACATGGCAGAGATCAAGAACCCGTCAGTATTTCGGCTATCGGGGTTTCAAGTTGACAAAGAAATTGTGACATCCGGGGATCGCAAGTCACGAAATCTTGAACTGAATCAGGGTCGTCCGTCTGTTAAGACACGTGGCGGCGATCAAGAGTCTGCCGGCATTTCACATGTTAGGTTTTCGGAGATCAAGAGGATAGGATGCAGAGCATTTTGGCATGTGAGTTTCTGAAATCACGAAATGATTGAGGACCGTCCATCATAGGAGGACACGTGGCGGAAATCCAAGAGTTCGGGGAAAATCCCGATAGGAAAGTCAATCGGGATTTCAGCGTTCCTGGAGAAGAGTTGTATGACATCGCAACTCGTGAAAGCCAAAAAGTCGAAATAGATATCGGGATTCAGGAATTCGGAGTCTGTGTTGGTGTGAGGTTTTTGGCATCAAGAGTCTCGAACTCCCGATACACGAAATCGCACTGACCATTGGATCGAACAGAGAATCACAGCGATCAATTTCTTTTGGTGACCGAACATCGGAGTTTCTACAAATAGAGAATCAGGATTTCAGAGGTCGAGGGGATGAGTTGCATGACATTGTGACTCCCGAAATCACGATAAGGAGAAAGGTGAAATAGAGAGAGAAAAGGCCAAGTGTCATAAATTCAGGTCTCAAGGATTTGAGAGAGACTGGGCGCTTGACCACTGGATTCGCGAAATCACGACGTCCGATCTCCCAAAGTATAAAAGGGGGGGGGATTTCTCAAAGGTTATCTGTGGGTGCAGATTTCCCGAAAGGGAAATAGAAGAGCCAATTGTTGAGAGCTCTTTGGGCCAGTGAAGGAGGAAAGATCCTATGTACATGGACTTTCGACCTGCAGGTTAGGAGGGCTATGTCAGGTTTGGTATCAGAGCACAGAAAGGTTTCTTTGCTTTCTGTAGCAAGGAAAGGGAAGATTCACCATGCCTCCAAGAAGAAGTGAATGGTAAACACCTAATCTTCCAGAGGAAAGGGAAATACCAAGAAGAAGGGGTAGGTAGATGCATGATACAGGCATAGAAAGAGAAATGCGTGATTTACGCACCGGACTTGAGTACATGGAGACAACACAGAGGCGTACAGCTGGTGCTGGGGATCTTAGTGATTCCGAAAGTGAAAATGAAGCCAAACATGAAGGGGAAGAAGTTGCAGCCAAAGATCCAGCAAATGAACGCCTACTCAGGGTTGTTGCAAGGATGGCTGGCAGGGAAAAAATGGACATCCCAGTATATGAGGGAAACCTAGATGTTGAAGAGCTTCTAGACTGGATTAGAGCTCTGGACACTTATTTTGACTATGAAGATGTCGAGGAAGACAAGAAGGTTAAACATGTTGTCACAAGATTGAAAGGACATGCAGCATTGTGGTGGGATGAACTACAAGCTAACAGATGATGCAAAAGCAAGAAGAAAATCAAGATTTGGGATAGGATGATTGCGAAGATGAAGGCGAAATTCATTCCCAGGGACTACCAGACTACTTTGTTTCGAAGAATCCAAAATTTGAGACAAAATTCATTCCCAGGGACTACCAGACTACTTTGTTTCGAAGAATCCAAAATTTGAGACAGAAGCTGATGACAGTGAAGGAATATACTGAATAATTCTACAGGCTGAACATCAGGGCAGGTCATCGGGAAAGAGATGATGAAAAGGTTGCCAGGTACATGAATGACCTAAGATACGACATTCAGGATGAGATGAGCATGATGACCATCCGAACGGTGGAGGAGGCTTATCATATGGCTCTAAAAGCTGAAGAGAAACTAAGCCGAAAACAAGGTCAGAGAGGTCGAGGCAGAAGTCAAGCCAGAGGCAAATTAGTTGCCCAGGATAAAAATCAGAAACCCAAGGAGGACTGGAAGAAACCTCAAACTCGAACTGAGAGAGGTGGAAGCTCACAGCGAGGGAAATATGATGAACAGAGAGGGAAACATACCGAACAGAGAGGAGATTATGCTGACAATAATATTTTTCCTCGTATTAGAGGTAGAGGAAGAGGAAGAGGTGGAGTGATAAAATGCTTCACGTGTGGAAAGGTTGGACACAAGTCTTATGAATGTCCAAACAGAAAGAAGGAAGGTGGTGAGGCTCACATTACTGAAGAACAAAGGCATAATATTGAAGCAGAGGATGTTGAAGGCGGAAGATCGTTGATGATGCGAAAATCTCTTTTGACACCAGAGAAGGAGGTGGAGAGTTCAGTCCAAAGAAACAGACTTTTCCTGATTGCATGAAAAAACAAGGACAGGGTATGCAAAGTCATTGTGGACAATGGTAGCACAGATAATCTCATTTCTACAGAGATGGTAGAAAATATGGAGTTGGAGACGATTGAACATCCAAGTCCATATAGAGTTTCATGGCTACAAAAAGGACATCAGGTAAATGTCACTAAACAGTGTATAGTAGAATTTAGGATAGGAGGATATAATGATAAGATACTTTGTGATGTCATTCCCATGGATGTTTGTCATTTATTGTTGGGTAGACCATGGCAATATGACAGAAATGTGATTCATGATGGGAGGATGAACACATACACCCTAGAGAAGAATGGGAGAACTCACATGTTGCTTCCAATCAAGGATAAGGAGGTGAAACCTGGAGTAAGCAACACTGTACTTCTCATGAGTGGGAAGGAACTTCTTACAGAGGTTAAGAAGAAGGAGGATCCAAAATTCATTGTGGTCAGGAAGCCTAGAATTGTTTTGACCAGTACAAGAGTGGATGATTTACCAGAAGAGGTCCAGAAACTACTGGAAGAGTTCATTGACATAGTAGTGGATGAACTACCTCGTTCATTTCCACCAATCAGAAGTGTGAGTCATCATATTGATCTCATACCTGGAGCTAGTTTTCCAAACAAAGCAACGTACAAATTAACGCCGCAGGAGAATGAAGAGGTAAAAAGACAAGTCCAGGATTTGTTGGACAAAGGGTTGGTTAGAGAAAGCTTGAGTCCATGTGTTGTTCCGACAGTACTCAGTCTGAAGAAAGATGGAGGCTGGAGGATGTGTACTGACTCAAGGGAAATCAACAAGATAACCATCAGGTACAAATTTCCATTGCCAAGGATGGATGATCTGATGAATTGCTTAAGTGGAGAATTTTTTTTTTTGAAGATTGATTTGAAAAGTGGATATCACCATATTTGTATGAGAGAAGGTGATGAATGGAAGACAGCCTTCAAGACTAACGAAGGGTTGTATGAATGGCTTGTTATGCCGTTTGGTTTAACGAACACACTAAGTACCTTCATGAGGTTGATGAACGAAGTCCTGAAGGAGTTCATCGGAAAATTTGTCATTGTGTATCTGGATGACATACTGATCTTCAGTCAAATAGAGGCAGAGCATTTGAAACACTTAGCTACAGTGATGAAGAGATTACAACAAGAGAAGCTGCTGATAAACATGAAGAAATTCTCATTCATGAAGACAGAGCTCAATTATTTGGGTTTTGTTATTTCTGCAGATAAATTGAGGATGGATCCAGATAAAGTGGAGGTGATCAAGAATTGGCCATCACCGAAGAGAATATTTGAGGTGAGAAGTTTTCACGGATTGGCTAGTTTCTATCGGTAGCTCATCAGGAATTTCAGTGGGATTAGTGCACCGATGATGGACACAGTGAAGAAGAGACACAAATCTTTTCACTGGACAGAAGAGGCTGAGAAGAGTTTTAATCTGTTGAAGAGGAAATCATGAAACAACCAATCCTGGTGTTGCCTGATTTCCAAAAGACATTTCAAGTGAAATGCGATGCAAGTGAATTTGAAATAGGGGTAGTCTTGAGTCAAGAAGACAGGCCGATAGCATACTTTCAGCGAGAAGCTGAACGAAGCAAAGGTGAAATGCTCCACGTATGACAAGGATTTTTATGCTATTATTCAGGCATTAAATAAATGGAGACATTACTTGACCCAAAGGAGTTTGTCTTATATAGTGACAATCATGCACTGCAGTTTGTGACTCAACAAGAAAAGTTGAATCAAAGACATGTAAAATGGGTTGAATACATGCAGAACTTTACTTTTGTAATCAAGCATATTTATGGAACTGCTAACAAGGTTGTTGATACTTTGAGCAGGAAATGTTTGCTATTGCAGGAGTTCAGAGTCAAAACAATGGGTTTTGATGATCTCAGAGACATGTATAGAGATGATCCATATTTTAAGGAGGCATATGAAGCAGCTGAGAATACAATTCTTGGAGATAGAAGCCAGTGGGCAGAATACATGATCCAAGAAGGGTTATTATTTAAAGATAATCAACTTTGTATTCCGAAATGCTCCATGAGAAAGAATTTACTGAAGGAGAAACATAGTGGAGGATTGGCCAGACATTTCGGTCATGACAAGATGCTCGCAAAGTTGAATGAGTCATATTTTTGGCCAGGAATGCGAGCAGACGTAAAAATATTCGTGGATAGATGCAGAATTTGCCAGCATTCGAAAGGCAAGAGGCAGAATGCAAGATTTTATCAACCATTACCCATACTTGAGAGGCCATGGGATGCCATCAGCATGGACTTCATATTAGGGTTTCCAAGAACACAAAGAGGGTTTGACTCAATCTTTGTGGTGGTGGATAGATTTTCCAAGATGGCACACTTCATTCCATGTCAAAAGACCAGTGACGCAACTCACATTGCGGATCTGTTTTTCAAAGAAGTCATTCGACTTCATGGCTTGCCAAGAAGCATAGTTTTGAATTGAGACACTAAGTTCATAGGACACTTCTGGAGAACCTTATGGAAGAAGCTGGAACAAACTTTTCATTTTTTTTATCTTATCATCCTCATATGGATGGACAAACAAAAGCGGTGAAGAGGAGTCTAGGAAACTTACTAAGAAGCTTGGTGACAGAACACCACAGCCAGTGGGACAACATATTACCATAGGTGGAATTTTCTTATAATGATTCAATCAACAAAAGCACAGGGAAGAGTCCATTCCATATTGTTTATGGGATGCATCCAAGAGGAGTTTCAGAATTGAGAGATTCAGAACAGAATGCAACTAGAAGTACTAGTGCAGAGGATTTCGCAGAAGCGATAAAGGAACTTCAGAGCCAGGTGAAGGAGCGTTTACAGAACTCGAGCCAAGAGTATAAGCATAGGGCAAATCAACACAAGAGACAACTTCAATTTGAAGTTGGCGATTTGATCCTCGCACATTTGAGGAAGGAAAGGTCCCCAAGAGGAACATATGACAAACTAAAAATGAAGAAAATCGGACCATGTAAGGTCTTGAAGAAATTTGGGGCGAATGCTTACGAGATTGAATTACCCGATGGGATTGGAATTTCTCTGATATTCAATATCTCAGATTTGTACCCATATAAAGATGAGAAAATAGGGATAGGAAATGAACATCCAGAGGTCCAGTAGACAAAACAGATGACAGTTGCAGAAAGGCCGCAGATGGAGCACATATTGGACAAAAGAGTGAGCAAAAAGACCAGGCGAAAGCAATACTTTGAGTATTTGGTCAAATGGAAGGGCCACCTATTTGAAGATGCCAGCTGGGAGAATGAATAAGAAATCCAGAGGCATGGACAAACCATGCGCGAGTTCATGGACAGGAGCCCATGAAAATTTTCAAGCGAGAGAGTATGATGCAGGAGCATCTCAAGCGAGCCAGCACGGAGATAAAAGACAGCTGGAAAAGCACCCAGCGCAAATTTTGAAAATGTTATGTAATGACAATGAGATCATTAAACGGAGGCACGCTTGTATAATGTACAATGACTTTGAGCGATCCTCTCTCGTCCTTAGTAGGTAGAAGGCATTTATAATAGTTAATGCAAGTAGATAAAATTTAATGCATAGATTAGACAGTTTAGAATGAAAGAGGGAAATGGGATATAGACACCCTCATTGTATTATTGTATGATAGTGAAGAAAATTACCAAGAAAAGAGCATACAGAGCTGGAACAGAAAAAAACTGTGTTTGAAAAACACCCATGTATAGATATTTGAGTTAATAGAAGAAGTCTTAATTCAAATTCATGGCGTTGTATTTGTTTCTTGTATGTGTATGCTGAACGATATGTTCATGGTTTTACTCTTTCTGTTATACATTTTCTTTCTGTGTTGTGTATGAATGATTTCATGATTATGTTTGAAGTCTGAGAGAGAAAGAGTTAGGAAATGAGTTTCAATTGTTTCTCTTTCTGAGCGAGAGTTCCTGCAAGGAGTGCAGTTGAATATTCCGCAAGGAGTGCGTTAACAAGGGGTTCAGAGGTTTTGTCTCTAAAATCTCAGACAGGATAGCTTTTGTCCTCATTTCCTCAAAAGTGCAGTTAGGCACAACAACCGTGCAAAGTGTGCGCAGGCCGAGTGAAGCTTCAAGGGTTTGTAACTTAAATGACTTGTTGAGAGAAAATTGCTGCAGGGAGTGTGCAGGGTTGAAGGGAGTTCAACACTTGAAAGTGTTTGAAGGTTGCCACAAGGAGTGCCAGCAGGAGTTTTCTGAAAAAGCTTGAATGTCGTGGAAAACCTCAGAAGGGTTCAAACCTTCAAAGTCGTCGAAGGGAAGCAAGAGGCTAAGTGCCTTGAAGAATTGAAAGGAGGTGCAGTGACATCGTGTTGCAGGAGGACAAGTTCCACGCAGAGTAATATTTTATTTAAATTTCGTGGAAGTTATCAAGGGAAGAGACAGACGGTCAAAATTCTCCATAGAGAATTTGCGAAGTCCCGTCAGCTGTCCGATCTGACAGAGAAGCAAGGGGGTTACGACCGTTTCCAAAGTTTCAAGCTCAGGAGATCATGATCCATTGGACCACACTTAGACACTCATCAGTCATGGGATCTGATAGGAGTTATATGGGGGTTAAACCCTCGCAAGAAGAGCGAAAGTCCTGAAAGGCGTCGGGATATCAGGATTTCGAAATTTGGGATACGAGAAGTCCCGAGGACAAGAGATCGCGTCACTTCATGGTGAAAACCCTAAATTTGATCTGAACCATCCATTCATTAAGACATGTGGTGGATATCAAGAACCCATCAGTATTTCGGCTATCGGGTTTTCATGTTGACTAATAAATTGTGACATCCGAGGATCGCAAGTCGCGAAATCTCGAACTGAATCAGGGTTGTCCATCTGTTGAGACACGTGACGGTGATCAAGAGTCTGTTGGGATTTCACATGTCGGGATTTCGGAGATCAAGAGGATAGGATGCAGGGCATTTTGGCATGTGAGTTTCCGAAATCACGAAATGATTGAGGACCGTCCATCATAGGAGGACACATGGCAGAAATCCAAGAGTTCGGGGAAAATCCCGATAGGAAAGTCAATCGGGATTTCAGCGTTCGTGGAGCAGAGTTGTATGACATCGCAACTCGTGAAAGCCGAAAAGCTGAAATAGATATCGGGATTCGGGAATTCGTAGTTTGTGTTGGTGTGAGGTTTTTGGCATCAAGAGTCTCTAACTCTCGATACACAAAATTGCACTGACCGTTGGATCGAACGGAGAATCACAACCATCGATTTTTTTGGTGACTGAACATCGGAGTTTCAGCAAATAGAGAATCAGGATTTCGGAGGTCGAGGGGATGAGTTACATGACATTGCGACTCCCGAAATCATGATAAGGAGAAAGGTGAAATAGAGAGAGAAAAGGCCAAGTGTCATAAATTCGGGTCTCAGGGATTTGAGAGAGACTGGGCGCTTGACCACCGGATTCGCGAAATCACGACGTCCAATCTCTTGAAGTATAAAAGGAGGGGGATTTCTCAAAGGTTATCTATGGGTGCAGATTTCCCGAAAGGGAAATAGAAGAGCCAATTGTTGAGATCTCTTCGGGCCAGTGAAAGAGGAAAGATCATGTGTACGTGGACTTTCGACCTGCAGGTTAGGAGGGCTGCATCAGGTTTGGTATCAGAGCACAGAAAGGTTTCTTTGCTTTCTATAGCAAGGAAAGGGAAGATTCACCATGCCTCCAAGAAGAAGGGACAGGTAAACACCCGATCTGCCAGAGGAAAGGGAAATACCAAGAAGAAGGGGTAGGCAGATGCATGATCCAGGCATAGAAAGAGAAATGCGTGATTTACGCACCAGACTTGAGGACATGGAGACAACACAGAGGTGTACAACTGGTGTTGGGGATCTTAGTGATTCCGAAAGTGAAAATGAAGCCGAACATGAAGGGGAAGAAGTTGCAGCCGAAGATGCAGCAAATGAACACCTACTTAGGGTTGTTGCAAGGATGGGTGCCAGGGCAAAAATGGACATCCCAGTATATGAGGGAAACCTAGATGCTGAAGAGATTCTAGACTGGATTAGAGCTCTGGACACATATTTTGACTATGAAGATGTCGAGGAAGACAAGAAGGTCAAACATGTTGTCACAAGATTGAAAGGACATGCAACATTGTGTTGGGATGAACTACAAGCTGACAGACGCTACAAAGGCAAGCAAAAAATCAAGAGTTGGGATAGGATGATTGCGAAGATGAAGGCGAAATTCATCCCAGGGATTACCAGATTAATTTGTTTCGAAGAATCCAAAATTTGAGACAGAAGCTGATGACAGTGAAGGAATATACTGAAGAATTCTACAGGTTGAACATCAGGGCAGGTCATCGGGAAAGAGATGATGAAAAGGTTGCCAGGTACATGAATGGCCTAAGATACGACATTCAAGATGAGATGAGCATGATGACCATCCGAACGGTGGAGGAGGCTTATCAGATGGCTCTAAAAGATGAAGAGAAACTGAGCCAAAAACAAGGTCAGAGAGGCCGAGGCAGAAGTCAAGCCAGAGGAAAATTAGTTGCCTAGGATAAAAATCAGAAACCCAAGAAGGACTGGAAGAAACCTCAGACTCGAACTGAGAGAGGTGGAAGCTCACAGTGAGGGAAATATGCTAAACAGATAGGGCAGCATACCGAACAGAGAGGAGATTATGCTGACAATAATATTTTTCCTCGTATTAGAGGTAGAGGAAGAGGAAGAGGTGGAGTGATAAAATGCTTCACGTGTGGAAAGGTTGGACACGAGTCTTATGAATGTCCAGACAGAAAGAAGGAAGGTGGTGAGGCTCACATTACCGAAGCACAAAGGAAAAATATTGAAGCAGAGAATGCTGAAGGCAGAAGATCGTTGATGATGCAAAAATCTCTTTTGACACCAGAGAAGGAGGTGGAGAGTTCAGTCCAAAGAAACAGACTTTTCCGGACTGCATGCAAAACCAAGGACAGGGTATGCAAAGTCATTGTGGACAATGGTAGCGCAGATAATCTCGTTTCTATAGAGATGGTAGAAAAGATGGAGTTGGAGACGATTGAACATCCAAGTCCATATAGAGTTTCATGGCTACAAAAAGGACATCAGGTAAATGTCACTAAACAATGTTTAGTTGAATTTAAGATAGGAGGATATAACTATAAGATACTTTGTGATGTCATTCCCATGGATGTTTTTCATTTATTGTTGGGTAGACCGTGGCAATATGACAAAAATGTGATTCATGATGGGAGGATGAACACATATACCCTAGAGAAGAATGGGAGAACTCACATGTTGCTTCCAATCAAGGATAAGGAGGTGAAACCTGGAGTAAGAAACACTGTACTTCTCATGAGTGGGAAGGAACTTCTTACAGAGGTTAAGAAGAAGGAGGATCCATAATTCATTGTGGTCAGGAAGCCTAGAATTGTTTTGACCAGCACAAGAGTGGATGATTTACCAGAAGAGGTCCAGGAACTACTGGAAGAGTTCGTTGACATAGTAGTGGATGAACTACCTTGTTCGTTTCCACCAATCAGAAGTGTGAGTCATCATATTGATCTCATACCTGGAGCTAGTTTTCCAAACAAAGCAATGTACAAATTAACGCCGCAGGAGAATGAAGAGGTAAAAAGACAAGTCCAGGATTTGTTGGACAAAGGGTTGGTTAGAGAAAGCTTGAGTCCATGTGTTGTTCCGACAGTACTCAGTCCGAAGAAAGACGGAGGCTGGAGGATGTGTACTGACTGGAGGGCGATCAAAAAGATAACCATCAGGTACAAATTTCCATTGCCAAGGATGGATGATCTGATGGATTGCTTAAGTGGAGAAAAAAAAAATTCGAAGATTGATTTGAAAATTGGATATCACCAGATTCGTATGAGAGAAGGTGATGAATGGAAGATAGCCTTCAAGACTAACGAAGGGTTGTATGAATGGATTGTTATGCCATTTGGTTTAATGAACACACTAAGTACCTTCATGAGGTTGATGAATGAATTCCTGAAGGAGTTCATGGGAAAATTTGTCATTGTGTATCTGGATGACATACTGATCTTCAATCAAACAGAGGTAGAGCATCTGAAACACTTAGCTACAGTGATGAAGAGATTACAGCAAGAGAAGCTACTGATAAACATGAATAAATTCTCATTCATGAAGACACAGCTCCTTTATTTGGGTTTTGTTATTTCTGCAGATAAATTGAGGATGGATCCAGATAAAGTGGAGGTGATCAAGAATTGGCCATCACCGAAGAGCATATTTGAGGTGAGAAGTTTTCACGAATTGGATAGTTTCTATTGGAAGCTCATCAAGAATTTCAATGGGATTAGTGCACCGATGATGGACAAAGTGAAGAAGAGACACGAATCTTTTCACTGGACAGAAGAGGTTGAGAAGAGTTTTAATCTGTTGAAGAGGAAAATCACGAAACAACCAATCCTGGTGTTGCCTGATTTCCAAAAGACATTTCAAGTGAAATGTGATGCAAGTGGATTTGCAATAGGGGCAGTCTTGAGTCAAGAAGAGAGGCCGATAGCATACTTCAGAGAGAAGCTGAACGAAGCAAAGGTGAAATACTCCACGTATGACAAGGAGTTTTATGCTATTATTCAGGAATTAAAGAAATGGAGACATTACTTGATCCCGAAGGAGTTTGTCTTATACAGTGACAATCATGCACTGCAGTTTGTGACTCAACAAGAAAAGTTGAATCAAAGACATGTAAAATGGGTTGAATACATGCAGAACCTTACTTTTGTAACTAAGCATATTTTTGGAACTGCTAACAAGGTTGTTGATACTTTGAGCAGAAAATGTTTGCTATTGCAGGAGTTCAGAGCCAAAACATTGGGTTTTGATGATCTCAGAGACATGTACAGAGATGATCCAGATTTTAAGGAGGCGTATGAAGCAGCTGAGAATCCAATTCTTGGAGAAAGAAGCCAGTGAGAAGAATACATGATCCAGGAAGGGTTATTGTTTAAAGGTAATCAACTTTGTATTCCGAAATACTCCATGAGAGAGAATTTACTGAAGGAGAAACACAGTGGAGGATTGGCCGAACATTTCGGTCATGAAAAGATGTTCGAAAAGTTGAATAAGCATATTTTTGGCCAGGAATGTGAGCAGACGTCAAAATATTCGTGGATAGATGCAGAATTTTCCAGCATTCGAAAGGCAAGAGGCAGAATGCAGGATTTTATCAACCATTACCCATACCTGAGAGGCCGTGGGATGCCGTCAGCATGGACTTCATATTAGGGTTGCCAAGAACACAAAGAGGGTTTGACTCAATCTTTGTGGTGTTGGATAGATTTTCCAAGATGGCACACTTCATTCCATGTCAGAAGACCAGTGACGCAACTCACATTGCGAATCTGTTTTTCAAAGAAGTCATTCGACTTCATGGCTTTCCAAGAAGCATAGTTTCGGATCGAGACACTAAGTTCGTAGGACATTTTTGGAGAACCTTATGGAAGAAGCTGGGAACAAACTTGTCATTTAGTTCAGCTTATCATCCTTAGACGGATGGACAAATAGAAGCGGTGAACAGGAGTCTGGGAAACCTACTGAGAAGCTTGGTGACAGAGCACCACAGCCAGTGGGACAACATATTACCACAGGTGGAATTTGCTTATAATGATTCAATTAACAGAAGCACAGGGCAAAGTCCATTCCACATTGTTTATGGGATGCAGCCAAGAGGAGTTTCATAATTGAGAGATTCAGAACAAAATGCAACTAGAAGTGCTAGTGCAGAGGATTTCGTAGAAGCGATGAAGGAACTTCACAACCAGGTGAAGGAGCATTTACAGAACTCGAGCCAAGAGTATAAACATAGGGCAAATCAACACAGGAGACAATTTCAATTTGAAGTTGGTGATTTGATCCTCGCACATTTGAGGAAGGAAAGGTTCCCGAGAGGAACATATGACAAACTAAAAATGAAGAAAATCGGACCATGTAAGGTCTTGAAGAAATTTGGGGCGAATGCTTACAAGATTGAATTACTCGATGGGATCAGAATTTCTCTGATATTCAATATCTCATATTTGTACCCATGTAAAGCTGAGGAAACAGGGATAGGAAATGAACAGCCAGAGGTCCAGTGGACAAAATAGATGATAGTTGCAGAAAGGCCACAGATGAAGTGCATATTGGACAAAAGAGTGAGCAAAAGGACCAGGCGAAAGCAATACTTTGAGTATTTGGTCAAATGGAAGGGCCACCCAGTTGAAGATGCCAGCTGGGAGAACGAAGAAGAAATCCAGAGGCATGGACAAACCGTGCACGAGTTCATGGACAGGAGCCCATGAAAATTTTCAAGTAAGAGAGTATGATGCAGGAGCATCTCAAGCGAGCCAACGCGGAGATAAAAGACAGCTGGAAAAGCACCCAGCGCAAATTTTGAAAATGTTATGTAATGACAATGAGATCGTTAAACGGAGGCACGATTGTATAATGTAAAAGGACTTTGAGCGATCCGCTCTCATCCTTAGTAGGTAGAAGGCATTTATAATAGTTAATGCAAGTAGATAAAATTTAATGCGTAGATTAGACAGTTTAGAATGAAAGAGGGAAACGAGATATAGACACCCTCATTGTATTATTGTATGATAGTGAAGAACATTACCAAGAAAAGAGCATACAGAGATGGAACAGAAAAAAACTGTGTTTGAAAAACACCCATGTACAGAGATTTGAGTTAATAGAAGAAGTCTTAATTCAGATTCATGGCATTGTATTTGTTTCTTGTATGTGTATGTTGAACGGTATGTTCATGGTTTTACTCTTTCTGTTATACGTTTGCTTTCTGTGTTGTGTACGAATGATTTCAAGATTATGTTTGAAGTCTGAGAGAGAAAGAGTTAGGGAATGAGTTTCAATTGTTTCTCTGTCTGAGCGAGAGTTCCTGCAAGGAGTGTAGTTGAATTGTCCGCAAGGAGTGCGTTGACAAGGGGTTCAGAGGTTTTGTCTCTGAAATCTCAGACATGATAGATTTTGTCCTCATTTCCTCGAAAGTGAAGTTAGGCACAGGAGTCGTGTAAAGTGTGCGCAGGCTGAGTGAAGCTTCAGGGGTTTGTAACCTGAATGACTTGTTGAGAGACAACTGCTGCAAGGAGTGCGTAGGGTTGAAGGGAGTTCAACACTTGAAAGTGTTGCCGCAAGGAGTGCCAGCAGGAGTTTTCTGAAAAAACTTGAAAGTCGTGGAAAACCTCAGAAGGGTTCGAACCTTCGAAGTCGTCGAAGGGAAGCAAGAGGCTAAGTGCCTTGAAGAATTGGAGGTGCAGTGACATCGTGCTGCAAAAGGACAAGTTCCACGCAGAGTAATATTTTGTTTAAATTTCACGGAAGTTCTCAAGGGAAGAGACAGACGGTCGAAATTCTCCATAGAAAATTTCCGAAGTCCCGTCAACCGTCTGATCTGACAGAGAAGCAAGGGGGTTACGACTGTTTCCAAAGTTTCAATCTCAAGATATCGTGAGCCGTCAGACCTCACTTAGACACTCGTCAGTCGTGGGATCTGACAAGAGTTACACAAGGGTTAAACCCTCGCAAGCAAAGTGAAAGTCCCGAAAGGCGTCGGGATATCAGGATTTCAGAATTCGGGATACCAGAAGTCTCGAGGACAGGAGATCGGGTCACTTCATGGTGAAAACCCCGAATTTGATCTAAACCATCCATTCATTAGGACACGTGGCAGAGATCAAGAACCCGTCGGTATTTCGACTATCGGGGTTTCGAGTTGACAGAGAAATTGTGACATCGAGGGATCGCAAGTCGTGAAATCCCGAACTGAATCAGGGTCGTTCTTCTGTTGAGACAAGTGGCGGCGATCGAGAGTCCGTCAGGATTTCGCATGTCGAGATTTCGAATATCAAGAGGAGAAGATGTGGAGCATTTCGACATGTGAGTTTCTGAAATCACAAAATGATTAAGGATCGTCCATCATAAGAGGACACGTGGCGAAAATCCAAGAGTTCAGGGAAAATCCCGATAGGAAAGTCAATCAGGATTTCGGGGTTTGTGGAGCAGAGTTGTATGACATCACAACTCGTGAAAGCCGAAATAGATATCGGGATTCGGGAATTCAGAGTTTGTGTTGGCATGATGTTTTTGGCATCGAGAGTCTCGAACTCCCAATACACGAAATAGCGCTGACCGTTGGATCGAACAGAGAATCACAACCGTCGATTTCTTTTGGTGACTGAACATCGGAGTTTCGGCAAATAGAGAATCAGGATTTTGGAGGTCGAGGGGATGAGTTGCATGACATTGCGACTCCTGAAATCGCGATAAGGAGAAAGGAAAAATAGAGAGAGAAAAGGCCAAGTGTCATAAATTCGGGTCTCGGGGATTTGAGAGAGACTAGGCGCTTTACCACCGGATTTTCGAAATCGCGATGTCCAATCTCCCGAAGTATAAAAGGGGGGGGATTTCTCAAAGGTTATCTATGGGTGTAGATTTCCTGAAAGGGAAATAGAAGAGCCAATTGTTGAGATCTCTTTGGGCCAGTGAAAGAGGAAAGATCCTGTGTATGTGGACTTCCAACCTGCGGGTTAGGAGGGTTGCATCACAAAACTCCCTATGAGCTATGGAAAGGAAGACCAACAAATGTGAATCACTTCAAATTTTTTGGAAGAAAATGCCACATCAAAAGAGAAGATGGAAGAATGTGAAAGTTTTATTCTCGTGTGGACAAAGGCATACTTGTTGGTTACTCAAGTACAATGAAAGCATACAAGTGTTACAATCTAAGGCTCAACAAAGTTTTGGAAAGCATCAATATAACAGTTGATGAGACAGGTGAACGAAAATTAAAGGAAGAAGAAAAGGATTCAGTTGAACAGTTTTATGAAGAAGAAGCAGCAGAAGGGGAAGATGAAGAAGATCAGATAGAAGTAGAAGAGAAGTGCTACAAGTACCTCCAACGACACCTAGAAAATGAATATAGAATAATCATCCTTTAGATCATATTAGCGGGAACAAAGATGAAGGAATTGAGACTAGAAGAAGAATTTGTTCACCGGAACAACTACACCTAGCACTCTTATCTTCGATTGAACCAAACAATTTTGAAGAAGCCAACAAGGATGAATTCTGGAAAAAGGCCATGAATGAAGAGTTGGATCAAATAGAGAATAATGACACTTGGGAATTGGTTCCAAGACCAAGGTACAAGAATGTGATCGGAACAAAGTGGATCTTCATAAATAAATTGAATTAAGATGGACAGGTTACCAAGAACAAATCTAGATTGGTATGTAAAGGATATGCACATGTTGAAGGTATTTACTTTGAAGAGACGTTTTCCCCAGTTTCCAAAATGGAAGTAATCAGATTGATCAAAGCTTATGCATCCTCCAAGGATATTACAGTGTATCAAATGGACATGAAATCATCCTTTCTGAATGGGGAACTTGAAGAAGAAGTCTACATTGAGCAACCAGAAGGATTTCAGTTGTCAGAGAACAAAGATTATGTGTGCAGGTTAAAGAAGGCCTTGTATGGTCTAAAAAAAGCCCCCTTTGAATGGTATTCTAGATAGGACAAATATCTACAACAAGAAGGGTTCAGAAAAGGAAATGTAGACAACAACCTCTACATCAAGGTAACTCAAGATAGTTTTTATTAATTGAAGTTTATGTTGATGATATTATTTTTGGAAGTGATGATGGCAGGTTAAGCTATAAATTTGCAATGGATATGTAGAATGAATTTGAAATTTCATTACTTGGAGAGTTATCCTTCTTTTTGTGTCTTCATATATGTCAAAGCAACCAAGGCATTTTTATTTCTCAAACTAAGTATATCAAAGAAATGCTAAAGAGGTTCAGAATAGAAGATTGCAAACTAGTTAATACTCCTATGCAAACCAGTTGCAAGTTGAGTAAAGATGATGATTCAAAGTCTACATATCAGAGGCAGTAAAAGTCAATCATTGGTAGATTACTTTATGTGGAAACATCTAGACTAGATGCAATACAAAGAGTTGGAAAAGTGGCATGATTTCAATCAGCACCAAAGGAGTCACATGTTCTATCAGTACAAAGGATTTTCAGATATCTCAAGGGTACAGAAGAGTTTGGATTATCGTATCCAAAAGGAAAGGATCTATCATGTATTTCCTACACAGATGCAGATTGGGAAGGTTGCATTGATGACCAAAAAAGCACCAGTGGAGCATCATTCTACTTGGGTGAGTGTTTGGTATCTTGGATAAGCAAGAAACATTCATCAGTATCATTGTCTACAGCCGAACTAGAGTAAATTGCAGCAACAACATGTTGTACACGAGTTCTATGGATGAAACAAAATATGACAAATATAAAGGTTGAGTATGATGACCTCATTCCAATATATTGTGATAATAAAAGTGTTATCAATATCTCAAAGAATCCAGTGATGCAATCTAAGAAAAATAAAATTTCAATCAAGTATCCCTTTCTACAAGAACAGTTTGCAGAGAAGAACATCAGATTTGAATATGTGGGAACAAAATAACATGTTGCAGATATCTTCACAAAATTTCTTCCAAGGGAAGCCTTTGAGTATCTTCTCTATAGAATTGGAGTAATTTATACTCCAAAATGAACGATTTTGAATGTGTATCTTATATGTCTTAGATTTACACGAGGAAGCACCATAAAGAGGAT
>JZKD02S0441552.1:273561-295368 GCA_000966675.3 Picea glauca | reverse complement strand
GGGGGGGTTGAAGAGACCGATAAATGGTTTGAAATTGCTGTGAACCTGGGTATAGTGAAGGTTGTGGCCATAAAGTTGGCTAAGTATGGAATTATAGATCAAGGAATTTTAGAGTGCAAGATGTATATCACGGAACACGGGGTATGAGAGTTCGATTGTGCCAATCTGGGAACCGACGACCATAGAATTGGCTAGGTATGAAAAACAACTTGAATGCCTTTTTTGCTTATTAAAGCCAATGAGTGAACCTGTATGTTGAGTTGTCGATAGTAAAATCATAACGAATGTGCATTGGGAAGGGCGGGAATGTGGTGGGGATTGAAGAGAATGATAAATGGTTTGAAATTTTTGTGAATTGGGGTCGAATTGTAAACGACGGAAGTGTTGGGTGCAAAATGTATATCATAGAAGTGTTGTGTGCAACATGTATATCATGGAACAGGGGGCATAAGAATTCGATAGAGCTAAGTCGCGATGAATTATAGACTGCGGAATTTTTGGGTGCAAGATGTATATCGCGGACTTGTAGATGATGGAAGTTTTGGGTGCAAGATTTATAATAGCGCCAACCCGGGGGTCAGTTGGACTCCCGTAAATCGTTGTTGAATGCATTTTTTGCTTATACATGCCAATAAGCGAACCAACATGTATATCATGGAACAATGGGGATAAAAATTCGATAGCACTAAGTCGCAACCTCACGGAGAGATAATTGGCTAAGTGTTGAAATGAACTGCGGCCAATCGGGCTCATGATGTGACGATATAGGACCAATCCACGAGTTCAAAAAAAGTCAGGTTCAAGTTTAAATATATTTATTTAAATTGTATTTATATTACTGTATCATAATAGATTATTTGTGGTCCAAATGTAAACAATGTTCCAATATGTGGACAAATTGTAGACCATGAAAGTTTTGGGTGCAAGATGTATATCACAGACTTGTATATGACATAATTTTTGGGTGCAAGATTTATAATAGTGCCAACCCGAGGGTCGGTCGGACTCCTGTAAATCGCTGTTGAATGTGTCTTTTTCTTATAAATGCCAATAAATGAATGTGCATTAGGAAGGACGGGAATGTGGAGGGAGTTGAACAGAGCGATAAATGGTTGAAATTTTTGTGGACTCGGGTATAGTGAAGGTTGCCGCAATAAAGTTGGCAAAGTATGGAATTGTAGATCATGAAAGTTTAGGGTGGAAGATGTATACCACAGAACACGGGGAATGAGAGTTCAGTTGCACCAACATGGGGACTGACGATAATATAATTGGCTAGGTATGAAAATAAATGACGGTTGGTCGGACTACCATAAATCGCGGTTGAATAGCGAACCCGTGTGCTGACTTGTCGCTAGTAAAAGAATAATGAATGTGCATTGGGAAGGGCGAGAATGTTGCGGGGATTGAAGAGAGTGATAAATGGTTTGAAACTTTTGTGAACAACGAATTCTAGGAGTCCAGGGTTGAATTGTAAATCACGGAAGTGTTGGGTGTAAGATGTATATTACGTAAGTGTTGTGTGCAAGATGTATATCACAAAAGTGTTGTGTGCAAGATGTATATCACAGAATAGGGGGCATAAGAATTCAATAGCGTTAAGTCGGGACCTGGCGGTGAGATAATTGGCTAAGTGTTGAAAGGGACGACGATTGATCGGGATGATGATATAATGATATAGATGGAGATGAGCTAACCTGGGAACCCACGACCAATCCAGGAGTTGGAGAAAGTGAGGTTCAAGTTTAAAGATATTTTGTCTGTATTTATTTAAAATGTATTAATATTAATGAATCTTAATAGATTATTTGTGGTCCAAATGTAAACCATGTTCGAATTTGTGTATGAATAGTAGATGATTGAAGTTTTGGGTGCAAGATGTATATGGTGGAATTGTATATGATGCAAGTTTTGGGTGCAAGATTTATAATAGCACCAACCCAGGGGTCGGTCGGGCTCCCGTAAATCGTTGTTGAATACATTTTTTGCTTGTTAATGCCAATAAGCGAACCTGTGCACTGAGTTGTCACTAGTAAAAGAAGAATGAATGTGCATTGAGGATGGCAGGAATGTGGCGGGGATTGAAGAGAGCGATAAATATTTGGAAAGTTGTGAACCCGGGTATAGTGAAGCTTGCGAGTTCCAGTGGTCCGGGGTTGAATTGCAAATAAAAGAAGTGTTGTATACAAAATGTGTATCACAGAATTGTTGGGTGCAAAATGTATATGATGGAAGTGTTGGGTCCAAGATGTATATCACGGAACATGCGGGATAAGAATTTGATAGCGCTAAGTTGGGACACCATGGTGAGATAATTGGCTAAGTGTTGAAAGGGATGATGGTCGGTTGGGCAATCTAGGAGCTCGAGAAATTCAGGTTCAAGTTTAAAGGGATTTTGTTTATGTTTATTTAAAATGTATTCATATTAATGTATCTTAATAGATAATTTGTGGTCCAAATGTAAACCATGTTCAAATTTGAATGGTGTTTTGGGCTCACAATTTTTTCTCAAACCCACAAGCAATAGAGAAAAAAATATATGACTTTACATTTTGTATATCGAAGAATATTTTGAAATATAGGAAGTTGCAATATATGCACAATATAGAACAGGAACATGTACAAGGAAAGGAGTTAATTTTAAGAAGAAATAAAAATTTCAAATACCAACACCAAACATTGAAGATCACCATAGAACAACCTCTAATATTTATATTCAGATAAACTGGGTCACAAAATACATTTGAGAATATTTCCCAAAAATAGTTGTCTTCGAATTTGAAAAACAAATATAGTTCAGTACATATTCTGTGAAATAAAAATGTGTTTTCCATAATGAATGGGATTGGGACTGTCACGGACTACAAAGCAAAGAGGAAAACAACAAGACCTGGAAAGAAGAAAGAGAAAATTGTCAGACCTCGGTTAAATATTTGTTAGAGTAAGTGGATGAAGACATAAGAATGTGACGAGTATCAACTTACTATGATGGTGTTCCATGCCTTGTCATTTTCTTGCTAATGTCCTTTTATGGATTTCCTTGGCTTTGACCTTTATTGGTAATATGGTCGACAAAATTTTTGAACCATTCTTCATTGTAGCTCCTCATGGGCGCCACGTTGATTTCATGCCGGATATTTTATTGAAGAATTCACTTTCCAAGTCCCTTATATCAATAGACAGGTTGTGCAATGCTTCTTGAATATCTTGGTTTTTAATCGCATAACCGACTAGCCAGGTTTTCATGTCATCTTCACCATATTCAAGAATGCCATAGAAATTTTCAAATGACAGTCTTTTATAGATATGAACTTGATCATCAAATGCTTTCTTGGTTAAAAACAATGAGTTGAATATCAATTTTGGGTCCTGGACTTCATTGGTGTTGGCAGCTAGATCTATCTCAATTAGCTTCTTGAATAGTTTGTCTCTTCTAGATATGGTCTGGCTACATTCTTGAACGATACCATTCAGGTTCTTTACCTTTTCTTTCGAGCATGCGTTTAGCTGGTCTATTCAATCCAGGGAAGGGAGATCCTCCTATCTTCTTCTGAATTCCTTCATACCGGTAACTTTAACACCAAATGGTAAAACTGCATCGAGGTAGAAAACTTTCTTGCTCTTGAGATCTGCTTGCAAATACTCATGAAAAGCATGCGCTCTTGTTCCAAAAGAGACCATATTCTTTGACATCTCCCAAGATTCTATTATTAATTCCATTCTTCTGTTTATATTCTTTTCCACATAGCCTTGGGCCGATGTGAAAAGGCTTCTTGATCCTTTTAACTTTGCCGCAGGTGTGGTGGGCCCGACCATTTCCAAAGGAGTAGCAAACATTGGAAGAGGCATTACTAGAGTTGCCTCCAATTATTTGATTTGCGCCTTTAACATGATGTTTTTTGTTTCAAGGCCGCTAATAGAGTTTTCTAGAGCATCTCCAGTTTCTCGGTGTATCTGTGAGATTTGGTAAGGGCGCATGTTGCGTAGGTTGATCTATGAACAAGATTTCCCTTTCTTATTCTTTACATATCTCTTTTCAATAATCAATTTTTTGGATTCGTTGTAAAAAATAACACTCTGAAATGCAAAAGACTCTTCTTTGTCCAATGTATCTATGCCAATTATTTCCATCCCATGATTGTGTCAAGTAGTTCTCTCTAGCTGGTCGTCGTCAGAGAACATTTTTTCCATGTCAATTTCTAGTTCCATATCTTCGAGGGAGAGATCGTGGATATCAATTTCTCCCCTCGGTCCCTCCTGTTATTGGACTATTGTTTTTAGTTTTTTTCTCGGGGGAAGTTTGTGACAACTTTCAATTTTTCCGGAGGGAGGGTTCTTATCTCCTCCTCCGCCTAAAGAAATGTGTGTGACTTTGTTACTTGGGTAGGCCATTGGAGTACTGCTTCGAGATGTTGTGGTCTTGGGTGTGGCGGTCGGGGATTGGGCACTTTTTTCACCCAGGCCTTTTTGTTTCTGCTTGTGTGAATCATTGGTACTGGAATCGAGTTCATTCAATATAGTGTCAGTGAAAGAATTGTTGAAGTGGTTCCTGACCATGAAATCCCCGACTTTCCAAGGCAAGAGATGAATTGACCTTTTTTTTTCATGGAAAAAATGCAATCAGTAGATGTACTCCCTTGCTATTCCAGCAAAAAACATTGTACCAAATATGTGACATGGAAGGAAGCAAGGATTTTGTTTAGACCCAAAAATCCTTATAACATTATAGTTCTCCATTTCTTCGAGTGTGCCCTTCTTATCCAGGAAGATTGTCAGCTGGTCAAACAACCGGGGAAAATACTTTACAAATATCAATGCTTTAAAAACTGAAACAAAATCATTAAAGACTTTATAAAAATGTTGGCAAGCATCGTGTCTCCATAATATCTGGCACAAGAATGTTACTAGGTCAAATTCAGAGTTCAACTTCTTACACATAGATAGTCCAGGAAATGGATATCAATTCACCACAACGAAAATTAAATAAGATGACATAAAGAATTTCTTCTGCCTTCTATATTGCAATAACTGGGAAGATATTTCAATGGAAATCAACTTGCCGCAATGGAAGATGGCTTGTTCCTTGACCATAAAATATAAAATTTATAGAATCATTTGAGAGATGCTGGATGCACTTTCTTGTCTCGTTATCCTCGTAAAAATCCATGCAATTTGTTGAAAAAGGTTTTTAAATGCACTAACCTGTAATATGGCCATGTCCTGGGGAGCGGGCGCTGGGTCCTGTAAGAACTTTGGAAAGAGGTTCAATTCATTACCATACTTCTTTAAGAACTATCTGCAATTCTCGCCCTTGAAAGTAGGTGTTGGGTCGGGAAGTGTTAACATCTTTCGAAATACTTGAGGCAATAGGGAGACTTTGGAATGGTTTCCCATCTGGATAATCCCCTGGTTCAGAATATAGTTCTCGATGCAGCATGTGACCAAGTCCTTAAAGTAAAAAAAACCGGGGACACAATCTGCCGCTGCAATTTCAGATGTCGAGATAACTTTCTTCTGGGAAGAAGGGGACGATTAGTAGTCATAAGCTATGGACCAGTAAAAAATTTGGTCCTTGTGCCTAAAAATATTCAGGGTATCTCCACATAAATGTTGTCGAGCTGCAGCCATAAGGTGATGAGAACGTTCCTTTGCTCCTCATTGTATTTAAAATGGACGCTGCAACATCATAATATAATCTCCGGTAAATCTTGGTTCAATGTGTTTTAATTGGAGATGTCCTCGACCTTTTCATCTTTTAATGCCAATCTTTTCAAAGCTAATAAAAGCATAATCAATTTGCATTGGGAAAGTGTGCGAAGATGGCAGGGAAATCGAGAAAGTATGGAAAGGCGGGGAAAACATTGCCAACTATGTAATATACTTGGATCTTGACAAAATCAGGTTCAAGTTAGAAGATAATTTGTTTATATTTACTTAAACAATTTTCATATTATTTTATTTTATTAGTATTCTTTGTGGCCCAAATGCAAACTATGTTCAAATTGGAAGGGTGGAGCAACATTTTCATATGCAAGCATACTCTCAAATATGTGAACTTGTAATATATTCACAATACTAAAGAGGGGCATCATTTCAACACCTTTGTAGATGACAGTGGCCCATCACAATATTGCATTCTTGCCATGATGATGCCTTAAAAAAACTAAAATAACCAACTTTTTTTTGCTAATTCAAGATTGACAGAAAGAAACTAATCAGATTCCATAATATTCTCCCATTAATGCATTTTGATGGGAGATGTCCTAGATATTTCCGCTTATTAATTCCAATCTTTTCGAACATCTGTGGTGAGTTTTCACTAGTAAAATCATAATTAATGTGCATTGGGAAGGGGCGAAGGTGGCGGGGATGGAGGGGAGTGAAAAATGTTTTGGTACCTTTTTGAACTTGGGAGTCCGTGGTTGAATTATAGATCACCCAAGTTTTGGATGAAAGATGTATACTTCGAACACAGGGCATGAGAGTTCAATAACGCCTACCCAGGAACCTGCGGCCATAAAATTGGCCAAGGAAACGAAAGTGGTCGGTCAGACTAGTGATTTCGAGATATAGATGGATATACAATTTGTGAGTCTGCCACCTGGAAACCTGCTATCATAGAAATGCGACTAAGTATAGAAGAGGAAAAAAATAAAGGGAGCGAAGAACTTTATGCTGGACAAAAGAACACTTTGTCTGATAATTGTCAAGCGATAGAAACACATCGACTATGGGCCATAAGATTTTGGGGCATGAGAGTTCCATAGGGCCTAGCTGGGAATCAGAGGGAATAAAATTGGCTAAGTATGGAAATGAACAACGATTAGTTGGACTCATGATGTGAATATATAGATGGATATAGAATTTCTGGGTCTGCAACCCCGGGAACTGGCGAGCATAGACATGCGACTATGTATAGAAGCAGAAAGGGATAATAGAGGGGAAGAAGAAAAGGGAAAAAGCAACAAGTATAGAAGAGAAAAACAAAGGGATTAAAGAACTTTATGCGTCACAAAACAACACTTGGTATTAAGTATGGAAAGGTGGGGTGGTAAGACAGAGTTATCATAGGCAGAGTGAGGCTTACGAGTTCGAGGAGTCTGGGGTTGAATTGTAGATAACTAGAGTTTTGGGTGCAAGATGTATATCTGAACACGGGGCATGGGAGTTCGATAATGCATTGGGGGGAACCTGCGGCCATAAAATTGGCTAAGTGTGGAAACAAACCGCGGTCAGTCGGACGCGTGATGTAAAGATATAGACGGATGTAGAATTTTTAAATCTGCCACCCTGAGAACCCTCGAGCATAAATATGCGACTAAGCATAGAAACAGAAATGAATAATACATGGAAAGAAGAAAAGGGAAGAATGGGTAAGTATAGAATATGAAAAATAAAGGGAGCAAAGAACTGTATTCGTCACACAAGAACACTTATTTTGATAATTATCAAGCTATAGAAACACATCAACTATGGGAAAAATATTTTCAGCCATGGAATGTAGCTGGAGCTCAACAGACCCTGGTTCAAGATAAAAGAGATGTTGTTTATATCTATCTCAACAAGCAATAGAAAAAATATATGACGTGGCACATTTATATGCAAGCATTCAGACGAAGTCATTGTAGGTAGACTGAGGCCTGGGGTTCGATTCCGGTTTCGAATTGTAGATCACCGAAGTTTTGGGTGCAAGATGTATACCGCAAACATGGGGCATGAGAGTTCGATGGAGCCTACGCAGGAACTCACGGCCATAAAATTCTCCAAGTAGATGGACATGGAATATGTCACTCCGTCATCCCGGGAACCCATGAGCATAGACATGGGACTAAGTATAGAACTAAAAACAGATAATAGAGGGGAAGAAGAAAAGGGAGAACGAATAAGTATAGAAGAGGAAAAAGAAAGGGAACAAAGAATTGTATGCCTCATAGAACAACACTTAGTGTGATAATTATCAAGCGATAGAAACACATCAACTATGGGAAAAACATATAGATGGACAAATTGAACAACGTATGTAGATCAAAGTTTTTTGTAACCATACCTCTTATTATATCTATCTCAACAAGCAATAGAAAAAATATATGACTTGGCACATTTATATGCAAGCATTCAGTCGGAGTCATCGTAGGTAGACTGAGGCATGGGTGTTCGAGTCTAGGGTCGAATTGTAGATCACCAAAGTTTTGGGTGCAAGATGTATACCGTGAACACGGGGCATGAGAGTTTGATGGCACCTACGCAAGAACCCACGGCCATAAAATTCACCAAGTATGAAAATGAATGACGATCGATTGGACTCGTGATGTAAATGTTGATTTTTCAATAAGCTTAGGTTAAGCATGAAGTTCATTCCATTTTATCATTTAACCTTAACCATAAATGCTGCAACAACCAAGGTCACAAGAAGAAGCACCATGCACAAGAACACAAAATGTATCCTGGGAAACCCTTCTCAACAAGGGAAGAAAAACCAGTCAAATCCTTTGTTATATTCTTCAAGAGAAATACCTTCACCACCAAGAAATACCTAGCACACAAGAGGATGCTCAAACTCTAGAAGTCTAGCGCCCAAGAGAGGTGTGCACCTTTTCCCAAAGAAGTGTACTTGCTTAAATTTCCAAACTCACAAGAAAGATATGTTTCCACAATGTGGATTTTACTTTTACTTATACTAACCTAAACCTATCAACTGAAGTGTCTATTGGCTCAACATGGTCGACCTCTCTAAGTCACATTATAATTATAATTATTATTATCATCATCATCATTATCTTCATTATTATTATAATTAATATTAACTAGATCAATTATCTTTTACATTTATTATTAATCACATTAAGGTGGGGCCGACCTGTACCCTTTACATAAAAATTAGGGTTATAGACAAGTCTAAATCTTGAACAATATATAGTAAAGGATCTCATACACCCACTAGTGCTCATCCACTAGGGGCACATCCATAGGGATGTCATATCTCTGGTTCACTACATTACACAAAAGAACCAGATCTTCACACGTTCACCTATGCTCGTCCACTCTACATATATTCATTCCCATTTCCTCACACATGAGAATCATCTGGAGTCTTCTCGTCAACTCTGCTGCTCAGAGGAGGCTAATACATCATCTTCATTTATGTTCACATGATGATGCACCCAACACTTTGGGATTTCACACGTTCACCTTGTGCTCAGCCACAGGCACATCCAACTCAACAAATCGCCTTTCCCACTGGATAATCATATGGAGTTCTTCTCAACTCTCTGAATGGAGGAGTTCATCTCTACGTTGCTAGCTCTGTCTTAGGTAGGAACCACATAACCTTCTTAGGGGCTTTCTCTTAGGTTTGTAAGTTGAGAGAAAGACTCACATAACTACAATGATCCACATCTCACAGGTTTGTAAGCCAGAGAATGTCTCACATAGCTTCATTCATCAACACTCCCTCTCAGCTAGGGAGGCATTCTTTATCATGACAAGTCTCACACATATGTATTTTGAATTTTGTCTTGGCTGGAGTTATCTACACTCCCTCTCAACTAGGGAGCCATTCTTCACGAAGTTAATTTGGTGAAGATATATGCAATCTTCTCATGTGTAGGAAGGTATTGCATGTGTATGATTTTCCTCTGCATCATATCTATGATATAAGGATATTTCATCTCATCGTATTTCGATCCATCAAGAAACACTGGGTCTTCAAGGAGCTTTACTCACGGCTCTTGGTTATCATCATAGGATCCATCTCATGGTCAAGTAAATCTGTCAGAAGCTTGTGAAGCCACATTGCTTCACACACTCGATGCTATATACTCTGCCTTTGTGGTACTCAAGGCTACAAAGTTTTTTTTCCTGTTGCATTAGGAAACCATGGAAAAACTTCCTGATAGAACATCAGTTGGATGTGCTTTTCCAGTTCACTGTACTTTCGACTTAATCTGAATCAGCATATCCTGCAAACTCAAGTTCATACTGGAGGCATATCTCATGCCATATCCAACTGTGCCTTGTATATATCTCAATACATGTTTTGTTGTTCTCTAGTGAGTCTGTCTCGGTTGACTCATGAAATGAATAGGCACATTCATTACATGGCATGAATCGAGTTTGGTGTTAACCAAATACATTAGTGATTCAATCAGTCATGGATTAGTCTTTTCTGACTCATAATCAATCTTCTTCTTTAAATCCATCATGGTGGATTTTGCATTATGTCATACTGAACTTATTTAATATTTTCACTGTATATTTTCCTTGACTCAAGAAAATATTATCGGTCCTCTGTCATACTTCTTGTCCCAAGAAGTAGTGCATCATACTCAGATTCTTCATCTCAAATTCAAAAGTCAAGGATTACTTCTATCCAACAAAAATGCTTTCTGAATAAGTCATCAGGATCAGGCTCCCGTCACCAATGCTATAATGATATAGGTTTGGATCATCAACACTCTTGATGAAATCCAAACTCATCAAGAATCTATATATCTAATATAGTTTCCAACTCATGGATGGTAGTACGGATGGAAGTGTATCGGGTTCACTGGGTCAAGTGTCTCATCATAGAAAACTCCCTCTATTTATGAGAAACCTTTGGCTATATATCTCATTTTGTATTTCTCGACACTTCCATTAGCTGCATGCTTGATCTTATAGATCCAATTGGAAGTTACCACAGACTTCCCTTCTGGTCCCTAAATAATATCTTATACAACATTCTTTAAGATATACTAGTATTCTTATGTTATGGCATCTTTCCATACTTGTTATCTTATTGCTTCTCTAAGATAAGGAGGCTCAACATCAATGAAGTGGCTCATGACTGAAGGATAGCTCGAAAATATTTTTTTCTTTCTCGAGATGTGCCTTGAGAGGTATGTATGTTTCTATGCCTCTTGCAGATGAGTCTAGGTAGGCCTTTTATGCCCTACTGCAATATCTCTAAACATATCAACTGGAGAAACTGGATCAACTGGAATAATGTATGTCTCCCTCTGAACTGCTGAAAGGGGAGAAGGTATTGTCTCACTGTCAATCTCCATATGAGATTCTCTGGGTTTTTGAAGAACTATCTCTTTTTCAAGGACACCGTTTCTGCTTGTCTCGATCTGTCTCTGACTAGGGATGTCGATCTAGAATGTCTTTGAAGATTCACTGTATCCTCATAACATATCCTTTCTTCCTGAAGGGTCTATCTTGGACTTTTTCTCTTTGGGTACATGAAAATACACTGGGTACCCAAATAACCTGAAGTGTTCAATCTCAGGCTTCATTTTGGTGAAGACTTATTTGGGAGTTATGTTTTTTAAAGTCTGATGAAGACTCTTGTTCTAAATATATATTGTGTTATGCATGCTTCTTCCCATGGAATCATAGAAGGATTCTGATCGTGCATTTTTGCATTGGTTGTCTCAATGATGGTTCTATTCTTCCTCTTTCTCAAATAGTTTTGACTCCCTTTGAGTCATGTGACTTCCTCTGAGGGATAAGCATATTCTTTTCTTGTTAACTTGCCTAGAACAAGAAAACAAAAGGAGCCAACACAAGAATATATCCTAAAGGAGAATAATGAGTACATCTCTAGAATCAAAACAATTTAAGGAATGTTGTCATGACTACAACAACTACTTGTAATGTATAAATTTTTTAAAATATGGTTTAGAGGAATGATATTTACAACAATCAAACCTGGAGTCTTCACTTCAAGAGTGTTGTTCCTCTGAATGCACTGAGATCCTTATGGACCCATGACTTCAACAAAATGTTCCTTCGTCCTACAATTACCCTCATGACAATGATACAAATTATATATATATACAAGTGCATACCTGAGGGTGTTGATATGATTTCTCCAATGACACATGGTTTATCTCTTGTCCTATGACATCTTCATGAAGGAGGTAGTCACAGTGTCATGTTTTGTGTCACCCACAATAAGTCTTCCTTTGAAGTCTTGTCTTCCTAGAACTAATTGTGCTTGAATCATCATCCTTTCCTCTCATTATGATTTTGCTCATTTTTGGATTTTTCACAAACCCTTGTCATCTTGACTAGTAAACCTAATGGCTAGGCTAGGCTAGAAATTTTAGATTTAGTTGGACTTATCACTGCCAACAATAATCCTTTGAAATATAGGAGAACACTGGTGAGCTGAAGAGCTCCTTCAATGATTTGCAAAAACCCTAATTCTGAAACTTTTTGCATAATTAGCGAAACCCTAGGGCCAAAATTTCAAAATGCTCAGAATTTCATTTTGAGTGTCTCTGGAGGTACGCTGGAGAAGGCCGTACTCTCCTAAGCCAAATAATGCCTCAACGTTCAAGTTTTAGGGGCTGAAACACCCAAAAGAAGAGGGTCATACATAATTTTTGAGAGCCATAGGAGGGGCGTACAGAACTACAACATAAGGGGGATGACTGGTGAAAGCTTGTTGCTTGTGCAATGGGTTCTTTCAAGACCTATGCTCTGATACCATGTTTATTTTTCAATAATCTTAGGTTAAGCATGAATTTCATTCCATTTTATCATTTAACCATAACCATAAAAGCTGCAACAACCAAGATCACAAGAAGAAGCACCATGCACAAGAACACAAAATGTATCATGGGAAACCCTTCTCAAAAAGGGAAGAAAACCCAGCCAAATCCTTTGCTATATTATTCAAGAGAAATACCTTCACCACCAAGAAATACCTAGCACACAAAATGGTGCTCAAACCCTAGAACTCTAGCGCCCAAGAGAGGTGCACACATGTTCCCAAAGAAGTGTACTTGCTGAAATTTCCAAATTCACAAGAAAGATATGTTTCCACAATGGGGACTTTACTTTTACTTATACTAACCTAAACCTGTCGACTGAAGTGTCTATTGGCTCAACATGGTCGACCTCTCTAAGTCACATTATAATTATAATAATTATTAATATTAATATTAATATTATTATTATTATTATAATTAATATTAATCAGATTAATTATCTTTTACATTTATTATGAATCACATTAAGGTGGGGCCGAACTGTACCCTTTACATAACAATTAGGGTTACATACAAGTTTGGCTCTTGAACAATATATAGAAAATCATCTGATACAACCACTAGTGCTCATCCACTAGGGGAACATCCATAGGGATGTCATATCTCTTGTTCACTGCATTGCACAGAAGAGCCAATCTTCACACGTTCACCTGTGCTCGTCCACTCTACAGATATTCATTCCCACTGCCTCACATAGGAGAATCATATGGAGTCTTCTCGTCAACTTTTCTGCTTAGAGGAGGCTAATACATCATCTTCATTTATGTTCACATGATGATGCACCCAACACTTTTGGATTTCACACATTCACCTTGTGCTCAACCAAATGAATGCCCAACTCAACAGATTGCCTTTCCCACTGGATAATCATCTGGAGTTCTTCTCAACTCTCTGAATGGAGTAGGTCATCTCTACGTTCCTAGCTCTGTCTCAGGTAGGAACCATGTACCCTTCTTAGGGGCTTTCTCTCAGGTTTGTAAGCTGAGAGAAAGACTCACATAGCTGCAATGATCCACATCTCATAGGTTTGTAAGATGGAGAATGTCTCACATAGCTGCATTCATCAACAATAAAGATATAGATGGACATGGAATCTATCACTTTGCCATCCCGGAAACTCGCGAGAATAGACATGGGACTAAGTATAGAACCAAAAAAGGATAATAGAGGGGAAGAAGAAAAGGGAGAACATATAAGTATAGAAGAGGAAAAAGAAAGGGAGGAAAGAGCTGTATGCCTCATAGACCAACACTTAGTGTGATAATTATCAAGCGATAGAAACACATCAACTATGGGAAAAACATATAGCTGGATAAATTGGACAACGTATGCAGATCAGAGTTTTTTGTAACCATACCTCTTAGTCTCAGGCATATGCATTGTATTTTCTGCGACACATTGCACTCCAACTTTTTCAGATGTGGCACATAAGGCTCCATCCTTGTGCTCAATTATTGTGTTCTTGTTTCAATGTAGCAATACAGAGAATACAATGGACATGAAAGCAAGCTGCTACATAGGAACACATGAAAAAAAATATGGAGTGCAAATTTATTTATTTCAAGACAACAACACGGAAAATAGAATTGACATGAAGACAAGTTAATGTACAGGAAGATATGGAGTATCCAAGGAGAAAAAAAACAGAGATGCAAACTAGTGCAACAAGTATAGATAGAGTAAATGAAAAACTATTGGATATGGAACATGGGTAGGAATATTCACCTTTTCATGGATTCTTCTACATTTTTGGTTAAGAGTTCTATGTTGTGTCTAGTTTCTCTGTTTGTTTCTATGAAAAAAAGTACAAAACAAAATGGACATGAACATAAGTTGACATGTAAAGAAAAAAGAAAGGAATATGTACATAGAGTAAATAAAATAGAATAAAAGGAATAGAGTAACATATAGTGTTAGAAGAATGTACCATTTTTTTTTTTTTTTGTTCATCCATGTTTGTGTATATATAAAAAAATTTGTGCCCAAAATCAATTACAAAGCAGGGAAAACTAAGAAGTTGGATATCTTGATTTTCTGCAACAAGATAGCCATATATTCTTTGAAACATAGAAATATGATTTTGAAATATGTTTGATGTATATTTCATAATTCAAGTGCAATACCAATTGTATGGTGATCAGACCAGTATATGTACAAACCAGGGAAAACTAAGAAGTTGGATAATTTGGTTTTCCGCAACAAGCTAGATAGATATGCTTTGAAACATAGAAATATGATTTTGCAATATGTTTGATGTATATCTCATAATTCAAGTGCAATACCAATTGTATCGTGATCATACTAGTATGTGTCGAAGATAAAGATGTTGTATTAATAAATGGGCACATTCGACCATACATGGTCAATAAGTGTGTTTTGTACATGGCTTGTGTTTAAATTCAAAAGAAAGCGGAGACTGTATTTGCACATGTAGTTTTCCAATTCTTTTGTTCTGGCATTATTTTGTAGCATGTCAATATTGAAGTCTTCTACAATGACAATGGTTTCGATCAGATGCAAATGGTTTAATGCATTGGAAATAACATTTAGTATGTTGGAGAGTGTTGCAAGGGGGGAAACATACAGATTCAATATTGCAATTTCCGATCCATGGAAAAATAATTTTGCAAGCACCATCTCAACATTGTTTTATTCGAAATGTACATGCTCCAAAATTGTTACATGTTTTTTCACCAATATCATCACCCCATGTGTAATGTAACTTGATATGCAATTGTGATTTGGAAATTGCTTGTTTTGCATGCATAATTCCATGTATGTTTCCTATAAGCACAAAATATCAGATTGCATTGTGTCATAGTCATTGAGTATATCATCCATGTGTGCATGTAAGTTACGCGTGTTAAGCGAGATAATTGATACAAATCAGTTTATTTGTATGGATTGGTAATCATATTGCAGATGCCACTTTGCGGTAGTCCTGAGGCGTTTCATTTCAATATCACCTTTATGTTTGACTTTGAAGTTATCTTTTGTAAGAGGACTTAGTAAATACAAGGAGTCTATACTTCTAACACGAGACAAAGTTGTGTATACAAGTCCATGCATTCAAATTCCAGCAGGCTGAAATGAAACACTGTCAATTGTTAGTCCTTGCGATCTGTGGAATGTACGTGCACATGCAAGTTTAATTGGAAACTGTTTTCGAATATTTAGTCGACCTGTCTTTGTTGATGTCGATACTGGTTTTGATATTTGCAAGATAGGTGTCCAATCGCTTGCAGTGTTTGAATTATATAGATAAGCTAACTTGTTTGCTTGTCGATGGCCTATATGTGATTCATGGAATTTAATCCATAGGACATCAAGTTTTTATGTTTTGGTATAGCCTTTGAGTATTCCATCTGTACCATTGACCAATGCATCATGCGAATCATAGTTGCAGGCATATATTTCAACCAACATGTCTAATTTCAGGACAAGTTGCAAAGGTAAAGTGGTTGTATGGTCATGACGTGACACATTTCCATGGTTGTCTTCTTCAAGGTCAATTGAATTGATGATGATATCATTGCCAGGCATGAGCGATAGCATGTACATTTTATGCATTGCAACATCCCTATTCATGTAGAACATGTAAGGGAAGGTTGGATCCATTGGTATAGGTTGCATGCACCTAGAATTGATATATGTTAAGTCATCATGTGTTTGGTTGTTTTTTCACATTCTATTCAGAATTGCAATAAATGTTTCATCTTTCTGGCGCATAGTATGTAATTCAAAGCATTTAATATTGTCTTTCCAGAAGTCATGCGTCATTGTTTGCATGTTGACCGTAGGTTGTTCAAATATCAAAGAATCTTGGATGGCATGTGCCTGGTAAAGATCCCCACATAATATCATGTCAATGTTTCCAAAGTATTTCGTGTGCACATGTTTTATGCTTCTTAGTCGGTTGTCAATGGAATACAAGAAGCGAATTCCAATCAAATATGCCTCATCTATAAAGACAAATTGTAGTTTTTCATAAATCTTAGACAAGGTATCTAACATTTCCTTGTTGAGTGGAAGAAACTGTGACTTGTTAAAAGGCATAAAAAATGCAGAGTGGATTGTTGTTCCACTTGCATTATATGCAACTTTTCATGTGTATGCAACTATTAGGCCCTTTGGTTTCATAGGATTAGAGGAATTTTTTGAATCATAGATTCGTATAAGAATTTGGAATAGTTCTTTCATTGTGAATGTCCTATTTGTTCCTACTCCGCCTATAAGGAACAAGTGCACATGAGTGTGCATGCTAGAGCGTTTTTTAAGCACAATGTCCTTTAGAATTGTTTGTTTTTTCTCGATTCAACAGACGTCTGATTCTGTGGTATTCATTATTTTCAATAAGGAAATTATGTTTTGTGACTTGAAAACCAAGATTGATACGTTTTTCAATGCTTCCTGCTTGAGGACGAGGAAAATCTTCTTGCAAGTCATAGGATTCACAGGGAGTTTTGGTTGTTTTTCAGTTTGTGAATGTATCATCAAGATTGTTAGGGTTTTCTAGTTCATTAACTGCACTTTCTAGATCACCCCATGTTGGATTAACATTGTAAGTAAATCTAGATTCATTGATTTTCTAGTCTCAGAGACAACATACACAACTTCCCATGTAAAGAAGTTATGTTTTAATGTGTTTTCATTTTCATCGAACATAACATATAACAATAGTTTTCATAGTTAGTATGTTTGTTGTATTTGAAAAACCGTATCACAAAGAGTTTTTTTCTTTTTGATATTGGTGAACCATTTTTTTTGTAATGCGATACGAATTTTGATAAGCATATATGCTTAATAGGATATGGACGCTAGAGGTAATAATCAATAATAGAGCGACATAACACGTCCTCTAAATTGTCACACTTTTGTTCTAGGAAAGACAATGGTTTAAGCACAAATGTGTGTTTCTCAAGTGGAGATGTGTTTATGAAGACACATTTTCTTGAACTACAATTGAGGGGTAGAGAAAGTGCAATGTGGACTACTTGTTGAGCAAACATTTGTTGAAGATTAAGTAATGTATTACCAAGCATACATATCATTTGTATAGCATCAATATGACTTATTTCATGTTCTTTGTGTATTCTTCTGAATGCACTTGTCATAGATTTGTCAACCTTTGTCATATATGGGGTACAATACAATGTTGCAGCATATGCATTGAGGATGTACTGCACATTTGTATTTGCATTCCACATAACTGGCATGTCCTTGGAGAAACTGTTGTTCCAGATATGGAAAAGTTTTCGTTTAAGGAAAATTGTTGGTTGTTTAAGCATACATTGCATGGCTTGAATGTACTCATCTTCTGTTAGATTTAGCTCTGGCAAGAATTCATCGAAGCTCATTAACTCATCAAAGTCTCAATGTTCTAGAAATGCAAACAAGGATTTAGATTTCTCAACGACAAAATTTTCCTCTAAACTAAGTGACTCTATGATTCTTGTTGTTCTCATTGACGACACGAGGAAGTTGTATCCGCAGTGTGAGTTTTTTCATTTTTTACAACTTTTTGTATGATAATGTCTATGAACTTTGGCAAGTTATGGATCCAAATGATTTGTGTTGCATGTTATGTATTTTTCCACACACTTCTTGATCTGTGAATTGTTGTCATCTCCGTCCCCCCTATTCTGAAATTCAATCACAAAAAATAAGTCCAATATTTTTCTGAAAAACGTTTCATCATGGCATATCAATTGTCTCAAAGCATTTATTCTATGTCTATAGTAGCGAGTACATGTCACTAGGAATTTTCTTATGAGGTAGTCAATGTCATTATTTTCCAGTGTATCGGTTTGTTTTTTACATTTCCTGTTCCTATGTAATTCAGGTACCGCAACCACCAATGGATCCCAACAATGCTTTGCACTTGTAAATGTGATGAAAAATGTTGGCGGTCTCAATTGTCAGATCATTGCAAAAATAGTTTTCTTGTTTTGTTGCAAATAGTCAGGAGAGATGCGAATGTTTTTGAAATCTATGTATCCAATATCAGATTTCAAGATTTTCTCTATGTTTACTTTTTACTTGACATCTTTGGCCAACAACTTTCTTCCTTGTAACTGGCTTTTTCTTATTCGCACCCACATGCAAGACATCACTTGCTCTATTATTATGCGCATTGTTTTGAAAAACAAATTTGTTATGTGATAAGAGAAGTCACTGCTTGAATGTAGCAGCTCCCATCGAACTATTTTATGGTAACTGAATTGTTTCGTAATGTCAATGGGACGTGGATCTCCACATAATTGTGTTGGGAAGTTCATTTCCTCAGAAAATTTGTCCTTGAATGTCCCAATTGGACGTTGCCCCTCAGCAGGTGAAATTTCGACAATCTTGTCTTGCAAGTCACGAATGCGTTGTGAATCAGTGAATCCATGTATCAATGTCTCAACAGGTGTTTCATTCTCCGATTCATCGCTTGTATCAAATTCACTAGCAGTTTCGAGAGTCTATGCAGAAATGTCATCCCCTTCTCCAAGAACACTGTTCTAGTTCTCATTTATACAAATGTTTTGTTCTTTGTACAAGGCCCTGGAACATAATTCTTTTAATGTTTTCATGAAAACATGCACACACACTTTACCTGTCTGATATGCATTTTTGTATTGCAAGCGTCCTTTGAGAGCCACAACATTTGTCATTGTATTGCTAATGAATTGTGGCAAGGATTTTTTCACAACATCTAGTTGGACAGACACATTAATAATTCATCCTGTTAAGCTCATTTGGGGTTGTTTATAGTCCCAAGATCTGATTTGTGCAAATGAAATTCGCAGAGACACAAGTCTCTCTTAAAGTTCTGAAAGTGCACTTACATCTGGTAGTGGTGTATTACATCTTATTTGGTCAGGCATTGCAAACTGTGGCAGTTTTCCATTTTCAAGCGACCGTTTGCATGGAAGAAAATTTTTTCCATTGGAAAATGTTTTATAACTTAGTGTCAAGCGGAGGTATTCTGCTTCCAAATCAGCTGTGAAAGAGTTAGTGTTTTTTGCAAAATTCAATTGATTGCAAATTGCACATGCAATGGAAGGAGTTTCTTTGATTTGTTTCATATAGGCCTGTCTTGCATCTTTCTTCTGTAGGGAAGTATGCATAGAAAGTGTTTGCTCACTACAACAAAACAGGCCATTAACGCCTAGTTTAGCACCAGATTTTAGTGCATTGAAGGCATGTATTGGGTTGATGAGAGGGCGCAAAACCCGACGCTAAACAACGTGCTCACTTAGGCGCTAGATTTAGCGCCTAGTTTAGTGCCCAATTTAGCTCCCTCTTTAGTGCCAGGTTTTGCTCCCTTTTTAGCGCATAGTTTTTCTCCCTTTTTAGCGCCCAATTTTGCTTCTTATTTAGCGCCTAGTTTTTCTCTGGATTTTGCGCCTAGTTTAGCGGATAAAATGTGATATATCTCCCTAAATAACGCCCAACATAGTGTCTTGTTTATTTCCTGGTGTAGCTCCTAGTTTAGCTCCAGGTGTGGCGCCTAATTTAGCTCCTGGTTTAGCTCTTGGTTTAGCACCTAGTTTAGCTCTAGGTGTAGCCCCTAGTTTAGCTCCTGGTTTAGCACCTACTTTAGCTCCTGGTTTAGCTCCTACTTTAGCGCCTAGTTTAGCTCCACGTGTGGTGCCTAATTTATCTCCTGGTTTAGCTCTTGGTTTAGCACCTAGTTTAGCTCCTGATTTAGCTTCTAGGTTAGCCCCTGGTTTAGCTCCTAGTTTAGCACCTAGTTTAGCTCCTAGTTTAGCTCTTTGTTTAACTCCTAGTTTAGATCCTAATTTAGTGCTTAGTTTAGCTCCTGGTTTAGAGCCTAGTTTAGCTCCAGGTGTGGCGCCTAGTTTAGCTCCCAATCATGCTTCCTATTTTTCTTCTAGTGTAGTGTCGAAAATAGCTTCTATTTTGGCTTCCAAATTAACGCCAAGATGTGCTTCCATTATTGCATCCTTTTTTTCTTCCAGAATTTCTTCCTTGTTAGCTCCATCATTTTCTTCCTTTTAGTTCCAACGTTTGCTTCCTTTTTAGCGTCTGGTTTTGCTTATTTTTTAGGTCCAAGGTTTGCTTCCTTTTAGTGTTGGGATTTTCTTCTTAATTAGCATCCAGTTTTGCTTCTTGTTAAGCAGCCAATTTAGCTTCCTACTTAGATCCAAAAATAGCTCCAAGTATGGCTTCAAATTTAATGTTGAGTTTTACTTCCATTTTAGAGCCACATTTTTCTTCCATTTTAACAACTCATGTTGTGTCCTTTTTAGCTTCTATTTAGCAATTTAAATTTTTTTATTTCAATTTAATTAGTTAAATATATCATGCATCTTAATAAACTTATATTATTATAGAGTAAGTCATATTGCATTTGAAGTATTTTATATGATAGCTTTTATAAAGAATTTTTAGGGAACTTGACATCCATACAAACTAACAACATCATTATACTTATTAAATCTCCATCTAAATAAAATCTAAAACATACAATATATATAAAATAAGAAGATAATGATTATAACATGATCATCATCTATAATTAAAACTAGTCAATATATCAATATTAGACACTACTACATATGGGCAGATTATTCCATGAAAATTTTCCACGCTTCAACTAGTTTCATATTTTTTTTAAACAGGGCGGGATTTTCGTCGATATTGCCACGAAAGTTCATCGCAATATTGACGAAAATATTATTTAAATCTAGTCGGGATTTTCGTTGCTATAGAGACTAACTTTTGTGGAAATAGCGATGCAAATTTTGCCTATCTCATTGGTCGGTGTTAACAGCTAGTTGACTATTTTATCTATATATACGTGACTTTAAGAGACTTTGCGACACAATTGCTATAGTTGCGACACTGTTCTTGGCTTTTGTTTGAGCTATTTATTTTTTCCGTCACCCACCGGTTGAACAAATCCAATTCTCGATCTACATAGCTTGGATTTTGAACTTGGAAGGTTAGTATGTTATTTTTTATTGATGTACTCATTTAACTTGTAAATTTTTTCAAATGTCCAAATTTCATTTAGCTTGTTTTTTCCTTGATAATATATTATAATATGTGTAGTACCATATTTCATGTCTTTGGTTTTTAGATCTAGTTAGTATATTCTATGGAAAAGGGTATGTGGATTCCATAATATTCTAGGTTTATGGGATCCACATACCCTTTTCCCTTCAATTGTAGCTATAATCTCTCTCTCTTTTCATTGATAAAGATATGGAATTTCTCTTGAAACTCAACCCTGATCGGTGAAATGATAGTAATTGAT
>JZKD02S0441552.1:250851-264042 GCA_000966675.3 Picea glauca | reverse complement strand
TGAATTACCTTGGTTCAATTAAATTATCTTGGATCAACCAATTTACAACGAATTTTATATTTCTTAGGTCAATACAAAATTCACATCCTCTAACTACAAAATCCATATAAAACAATAATTGTTTTCCAAGCTCATATTTTTTCATGTTGGCTTGCAATTAATTGTGGGTTAATATGGCATTACCATATTACAATGTAATATGGTAATCCCATATTACATTGTAATATGGAATTACCATATTACAATGTAATATGGTAATCCCATATTACAAATTAATATGGTAATGCCATATTACAATGTAATATGGTAATCCCATATTACATTGTAATATGGTATACCATATTACAATGTAATATGGTAATACCATATCTCGTGTAATTTTTTTTAAAAAACTTAATGCCATCGTCGCAATATCGACGATAGTTCGTCGGAAAAAAAATTGCATTTTGACCACTGTGGCAATAGCGATGAACTTTCGTCGCAAGTTGCCACTGGTTTTCATCGCACATACAACATCTTCGTCGTAAATTTGGTCTTGATGAATCAATGTTGTTGCTATTTCTATGGGTATTCATCACAAGTTGCCATGTTTTTTCGTTGCACATACAACATCTGCATCATTAGTTTTTAACTTGTAAAAAATTTTCGTCGCAATTGCGATGAAATTTCGTCATAATTACCACGGTTGTTCGTTCTACTTGCGACGATGCAAAGGGTTAACCGAACTTTAAGGTGGTGACACATGCAGAGATAATTTCTTCGATGTTTCCACTCACACCTGGATCATTGATAGAGCGACGAAATTATTCCGACGAAAAAAAACTCGGCTTTCGTGGAAATTGTGACGAATAAGTGTGGCAATATTAACGAAAAACCGTCGCAAAGTTGGTCATATGTACTAGTGAGATAAGTATCATGTCAAACAACTTATATATTTAATACTGATAAGATCATCATCATATATAACTATAACAAGTGAAAGTCAAATATGACAATAGATCAATAACATAACAGAATGATACATGGCCAATAGTCGACGCAAGTTAAGATGATATATGCCCAAATGATATAAGTCAAAATGATAAATGTCAAAATGATAAAACTCAATAATATGGTATTGCAGGTGAAAATGATACATATGATAATAAACATGAAAATAGGCATCATAACGATATACAACAATGATCAATGATGGATTCTATATGATCAATGTCATTGGCTACTACCAACAACTAGGTCATCATCATTATCTTGATCATCATCATTGTGGTCATCGTCGTCATCATTAACAGTTTCTTCTGCATCTGACTTATCATCATCATCTCTCGTGTCTGTATCAGACCCATTATAATCTGAATCTATCTCATGAGGATCAACTAGATCTTCTGGAAGATCCGTGTTCTGCAAAAAAGAACATTCAAAATGAAAAGTTATTATTTATTTCATGCAATATGTAATTTTTGTGCTATATTTCTAATATTACAACATATGAAACGAAACCATAATCATATTACATCATATCAAAGTTCACATACCATAATAAAATTTCAAACAAGTTACAAATAAGAAGTCATTCCAATGTTGTAAAACATGCAACAATTCCAATAAATGTTAGTAAAGATCTTAAAAAAATGTGTTATACATTTTAACTATCAATTGTAAATTCCATTACATAACTGTAAGCGCCAACCCTCTCCATTGTGTGCTATATATTATTATTCTTTCCTATAAAAATCCTTTGAGAGTTAATTGGTCTATATATATTCTTCTCTTGTATTTCACAAATGAATATTTTTCTAGGACATTTTGGCCCATTGTAATATGCTTCAAAGGTCCTTTGAGAATTAACTAGTTTATAGGTAATTTTGAAGATTCTCTAGATACTCATTCAACTAGACCACATCCAAATGTCAATCCTTCCGAAGAAAAAATTTAATACATCAAGCCCTAAAGGGTTGAAAATTATGACAAAAATATAATAAAAGGTGTCAAGTTGTATTGCCTTGCCTTACCTTGCCATGCCATTCCATACCATGCCATACTTTGCCATGCCATGGCTTGCCTTTGAATGCCTTGCCTTGCCATGTGTTTCCATGCCATGCCATGCCACACCATGCCATGGATTTCCTTTGCATGCCTTGCCTTGCCATGCCATGCCATGTCATGCCTTGCTATCATATGGTATGTCTTTCCATGCCATGCCCCTCCATACCATGCCTTGCATTCATTTTCCATGCCTTGTCTTTCCATATCATGCCTTTCCATATCATTCCTTTCCTTTCCATGCTATGTCATGTCTTTCCATAAGGTTTTTATTCCCTGAGGAGGAATTGGACAAGAGTCCCTGAAATGGTTTGGGATGCCACTTGCAACTGGGCATAAAAATAAAACTGAGACTCAGATTGAGGAACCGTCAACTTTGATGGATTACTGGGATAGGATTTCAGCTAGATCACCCCTCACTCTCAGGTTCCATGCCTCGGAAGTTGATTTACTCATTGATTTCAAGAATTAGTGTTTTTCTCATTGCAAAATTTGGATTAAGGCGTATAATTTATGAAACCGTCCCTCGTGAGAAGATAGATAACGTGTTCACCTAGTCCATGCCTAAACAAGCTTGCAACATCTCACATAACTAAAAAATGTTGCTCCGTTAGGTTTTTATGCCCTGAGGAGGAATTGGCCAAGAGTTCCCGAAATGGTTTGGGATGCGACTTGCAACTCGGTATATAATAAAAACCAAGACTCATATTGAGGAACCATCATCTTCTTTGGATTCTTGATATAGGATTTTAGTTAGAGCACCCCTCACTCCCGAGTCCCATCCCTCGTAAGTTGTTTTTTTCATTGATTTTGAGAACTAGGGTTTTGCTCAGTAAGAAGCAATGTAACATTTGGATTTAGGGGTAAAATTTATAAAACCATGCCTCGGGAGCAGATGGACAATGTGGTCACATATTCCATTCCTAAACAAGATTTCAACATCTCACGAAACTCAAAAATGTTGCTCCGTTAGGGTTTTATGCGCTGAGGAGGAATTGGACAAGAGTCCCCAAAATGGTTTGGGATGGTACTTGCAATTGGGCATAAAAATAAAACCGAGACTCGGATTGAGGAACCGTTGAATTTGATGTATTACTGGGATAAGATTTCAACTAGAGAACCCCTCACTCTTGGGTTCCATGCCTTAGAAGTTGATTTACTCATTGATTTCGAGAATTAGTGTTTTTCTTAATTTGAAGCAATGCAACATTTGGATTAACGTGTCCAATTTATGAAACCATACCTCGTGAGAATATCGATAATGTAGTCACCTAGTCCATGCCTAAACAAGCTTGTAACATCTCACATAACTAAAAAATGTTGCTTTGTTAGGTTTTTATGCCCCGAGGGAGGAATTGGCCAAGAGTCCCCGAAATGGTTTGGGATGCAACTTGCAACTTGGTATATAACGAAAAACGAGACTCATATTGAGGAACCATCATCTCCATTGGATTCTTGGCATATGATTTCAGCTAGAGAACCCCTCACTCCTGGGTCCAATCCCTCGTAAGTTGTTTTTTCATTGATTTTGAGAACTAGGGTTTTTCTCAGTAAGAAGCAATGAAAAATTTGAATTTAGGGGTCCAATTTATAAAACCATGGCTTGGGAGTGGATGGACAATGTGGTCACATATTCCATTCCTAAACAAGATTTCAGCATCTCACGAAACTGAAAAATGTTGCTTCGTTAGGTTTTTATGCCATGAGGAGGAATTGGACAAGAGTCCCCAAAATGGTTTGGGATGCCACTTGCAATTGGGAATAAAAATAAAACTGAGACTCAGATTGAGGAACCATCGACTTCAATGTACTACTAGGATAGGATTTCAACTAGGGCACCCCTCACTCTCAGGTGCCATGCCTCAAAAGTTGATTTACTCACTGATTTCGAGAATTAATGTTTTGCTCAATTTGAAGCAATGCAACATTTGGATTAACGTGTCCAATTTATGAAACCATACCTCGTGAGAAGATCGATAATGTAGTCACCTAGTCCATGCATAAACAAGCTTGCAACATCTAACAGAACTAAAAAATGGTTCTATGTTAGGTTTTTATGCCCTCAGGAGGAATTGGCCAAGAGTCCCCGAAATGGTTTGGGATGCGACTTGTGACTCAGTATGTAACGAAAAACGAGACTCATATTGAGGAACCGTCGTCACCGTTGGATTCCTGGCATAGGATTTCAACTAGAGCACCCCTCACTTCCAGGTCCAATCCCTTGTAAGTTGTTTTTTATCGATTTTGAAAACTAGGGTTTTTCTCAGTAACAAGCAATGCAACATTTGGATTTAGGGGTCCAATTTATAAAACCATGCCACCAGAGTAGATGGACAATGTGGTCACATAGTCCATGTCTAAACAATATTGCAACATCTCACGAAACTAAAAAATGTTGTTCCGTTAGGTTTTTATGCCATGAGGAGGAATTGGACAAGAGTCCCCGAAATGGTTTAGGATGCAACTTGCAACTGGGCATAAAAAGAAAACCGAGACTCGGATTGAGGAACCGTCGACTTCGATGGATTACTGGCATAGGATTTCAGCTAGAGCACCCCTCACTCTCAGGTGCCATGCCTCAAAAGTTGTTTTACTCATTCATTTCGAGAATTAGTGTTTTGCTCAGTTTGAAGCAATGGATCATTTGGATTAAGGGGTCCAATTTATGAAACTATCCCTTGTGAGTAGATCGATAATGTGGTCACCTATTCCATGCCTAAACAAGCTTGCAACATCTCACGGAACTAAAAAATGTTGCTCCGTTAGGTTTTTATGCCCTAAGGAGGAATTGGCCAAGAGTCCTCGAAATGGTTTGGGATGCGACTTGAAACTCGGTATATAACGAAAATCGAGACTTAGATTGAGGAACTATCATCCCTATTGGATTCTTGGCATAGGATTTCAGCTACAGCACCCCTCACTCCCGGGTCTAATCCCTTATAAGTTGTTTTTTTCATTGATTTTGTGAACTAGGGTTTTTCTTAGTAAGAAACAATGCAACATTTGGATTTAGGGGTCCAATTTATAAAACCATGTCTCAGGAGTAGATGGACAATGTGGTCACATATTCCATGCCTAAATAAGATTGCAACATCTCACGAAAATAAACAATGTTGCTTCATTAGGTTTTTATGCCCTAAAGAGGAATTGGACAAGAGTCCTCGAAATGGTTTGGGATGCCACTTGCAACTGGGAATAGAAAGAAAATCAAGACTCAGATTGAGGAACCGTCGACTTCGATGGATTAGTGGGATAGGATTTCAGCTAGAGCACCCCTCACTCTCGGGTGCCATGCCTCGGAAGTTGCTTTACTCATTGATTTCGAGAATTAGTGTTTTGTTTAGTTTGAAGCAATGCAACATTTGAATTAAGGGGTCCAATTTATGAAACTGTACCTCGTTATAAAATCAATAATGTGGTCACCTAGTCCATGCCTAAACAATCTTGCAACATCTCATAGAACTAAAAATTGTTGCTCCATTAGGTTTTTATGCCATGAGGAGATATTGGCCAAGAGTCCCCAAAATGGTTTGGGATGCGACTTGCAACTTGATATATAACAAAAACTGAGACTCATATTGAGGAAACGTCAACTCTATTGGATTCCTGGCATAGGATTTCAGCTAGAGCACCCCTCATATCCGGGTCCAATCCCTCGTAAGTTGTTTTTTTCATCGATTTTGAGAACTAGGGTTTTGCTCAGTAAGAAGCAATGCAACATTTGGATTTAGGGGTCCAATTTATAAAACCATGAATCAGGAGAAGATGGACAATGTGGTCACATAGTCCATGCCTAAACACGATTGCAACATCTCACGAAACTCAAAAATGTTGTTTCGTTAGGTTTTTATGCCCTGAGGAGGAATTGGACAAGAGTCCTCGAAATGGTTTGGAATGCCACTTGCAACAGGGCATAAAAAGAAAAACGAGACTCAGATTGAGGAACCATCAACTTCGATGGATTACTAGGATAGGATTTCAGCTAGAGCACCCCTCACTCTCAGGTGCCATGCCTTAGAAGTTGTTTTACTCATTGATTTCGAGAATTAGTGTTTTTCTCAGTTTGAAGCAATGCAACATTTGGATTAAGGGGTCCAATTTATGAAACCATTCCTCGTGAGCAGATCGATAATGTGGTCACCTATTCCATGCCTAAACAAGCTTGCAATATCTCACGAAACTAAAAATGTTGCTCCGTTAGGTTTTTATGCCCCGAGGAGGAATTGGCCAAGAGTCCCCGAAATGGTTTGGGATGCGACTTGAAACTCGGTATATAACAAAAAACGAGACTCAGATTTAGGAAACATTTTCTCCATTGTATTCCTAGCATAGGATTTCAGCTAGAGCACCCCTCACTCCTGGGTCTAATCCCCTATAAGTTGTTTTTTTCATCGATTTTGAGAACTAGGTTTTTGCTCAGTAAGAAGCAATGCAACCTTTTGATTTAGGGGTCCAATTTATAAAACCATGCCTCATGAGAATATGGACAATGTGGTCACATAGTCCATTCCTAAACAAGATTGCAGCATCTCACGGAACTAAAAAATGTTGCTCCATTAGGTTTTTATGCCCTGAGGAGGAATTAGAGAAGAGTCCCCGAAATGGTTTGGGATGCCACTTGCAACTGGGCATAAAAATAAAACTGAGACTCTGATTAAGGAACCGTTGACTTTGATGGATTACTAGGATAGGGTTTTAGCTAGAGCACCCCTCACTCTTGGGTGCCATGCCTCGGAAGTTGCTTTACTCATTGATTTCGAGAATTAATGTTTTTCTGAGTTTGAAGCAATGCAACATTTGGATTAAGTGGTCCAATTTATGAAACCGTTCCTCCTGAGAATATTGTTAAAGTGGTCATCTATTCCATGCCTAAACAAGCTTGCAACATCTCACTGAACTAAAAAATGTTGCTCCGTTAGGTTTTTATGCCATGAGAAGGAATTGGACAAGAGTCCCCGAAATGGTTTGGGATGTGATTTGCAACTCGGTATATAACGAAAACCAAGACTTAGATTAAGGAATCACCGTCTCCATTGGATTCCTGGCATAGGATTTTAGCTAGAGCACCCCTCACTCCCGGGTCCAATCCCTTGTAAGTTGTTTTTTTCATCGATTTTGAGAACTAGGGTTTTGCTTAGTAAGAAGAAATGCAACATTTGGATTTAGGGGTCCAATTTATAAAACCATGCCTTGTGAGAAGATGGACAATGTGGTCACATAGTCTATGCTTAAACAAGATTACAACATCTCACAGAACTAAAAAATGTTGCTCCATTAGGTTTTTATGCCATGAAGAGGAATTGGACAAGAGTCCTCAAAACGGTTTGGGATGCCATTTGCAACTAGGCATAAAAAGAAAACCATGACTCAAATTGAGGAATCATCGAATTCGATGGATGACTGGGATAGGATTTCAGCTAGAGCACCCCTCACTCTCGGGTGCCATGCCTTGAAAGTTGCTTTACTCATCAATTTCAAGAATTAGTGTTTTGCTCAGTTTGAAGAAATGCAACATTTGGATTAAGGGGTCCAATTTATGAAACCATCCCTTGTGAGAGGATCGATAATGTGGTCACCTATTCCATGCCTAAACAAGCTTGCAACAACTCACATAACTCAAAAATGTTGCTCCGTTAGGTTTTTATGCCCTGAGGAGGAATTGGCCAAGAGTCCCCGAAATGGTCTGGGATGCGACTTGAAAATCAGTATATAATGAAAACCGAGACTCATATTGAGGAACCATTGTCTCCATTGGATTCTTGACATAGGATTTCATCTAGATCACCCCTCACTCTCAGGTCCAATCCCTTGTAAGTTTTTTTTTTCATCGATTTTTAGAACTAGGGTTTTGCTCAGTAAGAAGCAGTGCAACATTTGGATTTAGGGGTGCAATTTATAGAACCATGCCTAGGGAGTGGATGTACAATGTGCTCACATAGTCCATGCCTAAACAATATTGGAGCATCTCACGAAACTTAAAAATGCTGCTTCATTAGGTTTTTATGCCATGAGGAGGAATTGGACAAGAGTCCCCGAAATGGTTTTGGATGCCACTTGCAACTGGGCATAAAAAGAAAACCGAGACTCGGATTGAGGAATCATCGACTTTGATGGATTACTAGGATAAGATTTCAGCTAGAGCACCCCTCACTCTCGGGTTCCATGCCTCAGAAGTTGCTTTACTCATTGATTTCAAGAAGTAGTGTTTTTCTCAGTTTGAAGCAATGAAGCATTTGGATTAAGGGGTCCAAATTATGAAACCATCCCTCGTGAGAAGATCGATAATGTGGTCACCTATTCCATGCCTAAACAAGCTTGCAACATCTCACGAAACTTAAAAATGCTGCTCCGTTAGGTTTTTATGCCCCAAGGAGGAATTGGCCAAGAGTCCCCGAAATGGTTTGGGATGTGACTTGAAACTATGTAGATAATGAAAACTGAGACTCATATTGAGGAACCGTTGTTTCCGTTTGATTCCTGGCATAGGATTTTAGCTAGAGCACCCGTCATTCCCGGGTCCAATCCCTCATAAGTTGTTTCTTTCATTGATTTTGAGAACTAGGGTTTTACTTAATAAGAAACAATGCAACATTTGGATTTAGGGGTCCAATTTATAAAACCATGACTCGGGAGTGGATGGACAATAATGTCACATAGTCCATTCCTAAACAAGATTGCAGCATATCATAGAACTCAAAAATGTTGCTCTGTTAGGGTTTTATGCCCTGAGGAGGAATTGGACAAGAGTCCCTGAAATGGTTTGGGATGCCACTTGGAACTGGGCATAAAAAGAAAACTGAGATTCATATGGAAGGACCGTCAACTTCAATGGTTTACTGGCATAGGATTTTAGCTAGAGCACCCCTCACTCTCGGGTGCCATGCCTCGAAAGTTGCTTTACTCATTGATTTCCAGAATTAGTGATTTGCTCAGTTTGAAGCAATGCATCATTTGGATTAAGGGGTCCAATATATGAAACCATCCCTCGTGATAAAATCGATAATGTGGTCACCTATTCCATGCCTAAACAAGATTTCAACATCTCACAGAACTAAAAAATGATCCTCCGTTAGGTTTTTATGCTCTGAGGAGGAATTGGCCAAGAGTCCCTTAAATTATTTCGGATGCGACTTGCAATTGGGAATAAAACAAAAACCAATACTTGGATTGAGGAACCATTGACTTTGATGGATTACTAAGATATAATTTTAGCTAGAACACCCCTCACTCCCGGGTGCCAAGCTTCAAAAGTTGCTTTACACATTGATTTTGAGAACTAGTGTTTTGGTTAGTTTGAAGCAATGCAACATTTGTATTAAGGGGTCCAATTTACAAAATCATCCCTTAGGAGTGGATGGATAATGTGGTCACATAGTCCATGCCTAAACAAGCTTCCAACATCTCACAGAACTTAAAAATGTTGCTTTGTTAGTCTTTTATGCCCTGAGGAAGAATTGGCCAAGAGTTCCTGAAATGGTTTTGGATGCGACTTGCAACTAAGAATATCATGAAAATCAAGACTCGAATTGAGCAACGGTCATCTCCGTTGGATTATTGGCATAAGATTTTAGCTAGAGCACCCTTCACTCTTGAGTTCCATGCCCCGTAAGTTGCTTTACTCATTGATTTCGAGAATTAGTGTTTTACTCAGTTTAAAGCAATGAAAAATTTGGATTAAGGGGTCCAATTTATGAAACCATCCCTTGTGAGCAGATCGATAATGTTTTCTCCGTTAGGATTTTATGCCCTGAGGAGGAATTGACCAAGAATCCTTGAAATGGTTTGGGATGCGACTTGAAACTCCATATATAATAAATGCCAAGATTCAGATTAAGGAACTGTCATCTCTGTTGGATTCTTGGCATAGGATTTCAGCTAGAGCACTCCTCACTCCCGGGTCCAATCCCTCGTAAATTGTTTTTTTCATCGATTTTGAGAACTAGGGTTTTTATTAGTAAGAAGCAATGAAACATTTGGATTTAAGGTTCCAATTTATAAAACCATGCCTCAGGATCAAATGGACAATGAGGTCACATATTCCATGCCTAAACAAGATTGCAGCATCTCATGGAACTCAAAAATGTTGCTCTGTTAAGTTTTTATGCCCTGAGGAGGAATTGGACAAGAGTCCCCAAAATGGTTTGGGATGCCACTTCCAACTAGGTATAAAAAGAAAATTGAGAATCAAATTGAGGAACCATCAACTTCGATGGATTACTGGGATAAGATTTCAGCTAGAGAAGCCCCCACTCTCAGGTGCCATGCCTCAGAAGTTGTTTTACTCATTGATTTTGAGAATTACTGTTTTGCTCAATTTGAAGCAATACATCATTTGGATTAAGGGGTACAATTTATGAAACCTTCCCTTGTGAGGATATCGATAATGTCATCACCTAGTCCATGCCTAAACAAGATTTTAGCATGTCACAGAACTAAAAAAAGTTGCTCCGTTAGGTTTTTATGCCCTGAGGAGGAATTGGCCAAGAGTCCCCGAAATGGTTTAGGATGCGACTTGCAACTCAGTATATAAAAAAAACAAAGACTCATATTGAGGAACTGTCATCTTCGTTGGATTCTTGGCATTGGATTTCAACTAGAACACCCCTCACTCCCGGGTCCAATCTCTCGTAAGTTGTTTTTTTCATCGATTTTGAGAACTAGGGTTTTTCTCTGTAAGAAGCAATGCAACATTTGGTTTTAGGGGTCCAATTTATAAAACCATGCCTCGTGAGTGGATGGACAATGTGGTTGCATAGTCCATGCCTAAACAAGATTGCAACATCTCACGAAACTTAAAAAATGTTGCTTTGTTATGTTTTTATGCCTCGAGCATGAATTTGACAAGAGTCCTCGAAATGGTTTGGGATGCCACTTGCAACTGGGCATAAAAAGAAAACCAAGACTCGGATTGAGAAACCATCGAATTCCATGGATTAGTGGGATAGGATTTCAACTAGAGCACTCCTCACTCTTGGGTGCCATGCCTCGAAAGTTGTTTTACTCATTGATTTCAAGAATTAGTGTTTTGCTCAGTTTGAAGCAATACAACATTTGGATTAAGGGGTACAATTTATGAAACCGTACCTTGTGAGAAGATCGATAATCTGGTCACCTATTTCATACCTAAACAAGCTTGTATCATCTCATGGAACTCAAAAATGTTGCCCCATTAGGTTTTTATGCCCTGAGGAGGAATTGGCCAAGTGTCCCCGAAATGGTTTGGGATGCGACTTACAACTCGGTATATAATGAAAACCGAGACTCAGATTGAGGAACCATCGTCTCCGTTGGATTCCTGATATAGGATTTTAGCTAGAGCACCCCTCACTCCCTAGTCCAATCCCTTGTAAGTTGTTTTTTTCATCGATTTTGAGAACTAGGGTTTTTCTTAGTAAGAAGCAATGCAAATTTGGATTTAGGGGTCCGATTTATAATACCATGCCTCGGGAGCGGATGGACAATGTGGTCACATAGTACATGCCTAAAAAAGATTGCAACATCTCACTGATTTCAAACATGTTTCTCTATTAGGTTTTTATGCCCTGAGGAGGAGTTGGACAAGAGTCCCCGAATGGTTTGGGATGCCACTTGCAACTCGGCATAAAAATAAAACCGAGACTCGGATTGAGGAAATGTCGACTTCGATGGATTACTGGGATTGGATTTCAATTAGAGCACCCTTCACTCTCAGGTGCCTCGAAAGTTGCTTTACTCATTGATTTCAAGAATTAGTGTTTTATTCAGTTTGAAGCATTGCAACATTTGGATTAAGGGGTCCAATTTATGAAACCACCCCTCATGAGAAGATCAATAATTTGTTCACCTATTCCATGCCTAAATAAGCTTCCAACATCTCACGAAACTAAAAAATGTTGCTTCGTTAGATTTTTATGCCCTAAGGAGGAATTGGCCAAGAGTCCCCGAAATGGTTTAGGATGCGACTTGCAACTCAATATATAACACAAACTGAGACTTAGATTGATGAACCGTCATCTCCGTTGGATTCCTGGTATAGGATTTCATCTAGAGCACCCCTCACTTCCGGGTCTAATCCCTCGTAAGTTGTGTTAACAACAATTCTTGTCTTGGGCACAAGAATATTCAGGTCTGCAAGTTGCACGAGAAGCGCCCAAGCACAGTATGGAAAAATCTCGTTTCAGGCTTCCAAGCAAGTAAACAGGTGAAATTATGTTGTCAACGGACCAGATTCATCCATAGAAGCATATCAACGGTCAACGGGAAATCACGGTTAGCAGAATTGCGCCGGGATTAGCGCGATGGGAAGCGTCTATATTGCATGCAAGAAAGGATATCAGTCGTTCATCCAAAGGACACGTGGCCCGAGATCTAGTCACGTCGGCATTTCGTCATTTGGGAGTTTGAAGGGTGAGGGTTTTCACGCCATTCTACATCTCGAAACCTCGAACCCCGAAACGTCGATAAGCGCCTTTGAAGCTAAGCCTATGGTCCTAGCACCTGGTCATGTCAAGCGAGACTGGTAATGGAGGCAACCCTCTTCTAACATCAAATACCATCTCGACCGTTCCTCTGGAGGACACACGATGTACATCCGTGCTTTCGTGGTTTGGTCAATCAGGATTTTGAGGAAAATTGCATCATGAACCCCTGGTGCCAGAAATCTCGAAAGAATCGGGACCGTCCATCTGAAGGACACACGGCGCAATAGCTGAACCATGAGTGGGGCCCTTCAGAATTTTCATGATGAAAGCGCCGAGGTCATCTCATTCGTTCATCCATCAGCGAGGCTCGGGCACATTTAATTTAAGGAGGGCGCAGATCTGGACAGTCGTGATCCAGGCACTCAAATTCACGGACAAGGTCCAATTCTACACCCCCTCCGTCATTCTGGCTTTAGCGAGAGGGGGGGGTTCGGAATCCGAGATAATGTATGCGCACATCTGGATGACCCAAGTCTTGGCGCTTAGATCTATGGTCTATATTGAATTCCGGACCCCCCCATCGGTTCTGCCTTTAATGGAGGGGGGGGTCCGGAATGGAATTTCACTCTAGCGGGCCCCCTATATGTATGTGGCATGAATATACTGGTCCCAAGTTCTCACCACCTGCCATGTGTCCCTTTCGCCCAGTCACCTCTACCTCAGCACCTCCCTCCATTTGCTGTCTCCT